>NW_022045860.1:2178586-2211632 GCF_001654015.2 Drosophila navojoa | reverse complement strand
CTGCACTGCGCTACAAAAAGGATCCTTGTCCACCAGATGCTTTATTGTGCGCTTGTCACGATCGGATAGTACAGGTGGCCGACCAGATCTCTTGTTGTTTTTGATGCGCCCTTCATATTTGAATCTACCAATGACAGTCTGTATAGTAGACTTGCTTCTGGACATGATTTCTGCTATCTCTGCATACGACTTTTGCTCCTTTGTGTGGAGATGCAAAATCTTTCCACGATCTTCAAGCGATAACTCTTTTCGTGGCATTTTTACTGCAAAACTCAAATATTTTGTCCAGCTCAAGTAAAACACGCCAACTATTAAGAATTTACTCATTATTGCATACATATTTCGAAAACCCCCGTTATTTCTAAGAAGAACGCTGGCGCCAGACAGTGCAAGAAAATAAGAGTACGTAGACTTTTGTTGACGCAAATATTTGGGTATGTTTACATTCGCTGTAATATTATGGAACTAAAATTAAAAGTAAATGTTTTTCTTTTATAATTTAGAAGAAAATATATTAGTTTATAATCCTGAATTAAATTTTTTTAATTTAACAAAAATTTGGCCAAGTTTCAGGGTCATTTGCGCAAATACAACAAGAGTACGGTGACTTTAGTGGCACACTGTATATATATAATTGTTTTACACATCTTAGAGTTTTTGGGTTTTGTTTTTCGTTATAATACTAGAAAATTTGCGTGTGGAGTGAGCCTTGTTTATAAGAAATTAGAATCTGATATTTGATTTATTTGTTTTTATTTTGTTTTTCAAAAAAGCGTCTGCACAAAAGCCAGATGAAAGTTCTATTCAAAAATCTCAAGGCTTATTGCTACTTTGGCCACACACACAGTCCGTACACTCAGAGAAAAAACGACTGCACTTGTGATAGTTTTTGTTGCAATTATTATAAATTGATGAAATGAATAATAAGTTAATTTAAGTGAAGAAAAGTAGAGATATCTTAATTTCATAATTTTATATACTTAAATTAGGCATTAAAAAATACTAAATGGAAGAAGAAAACATCTTAAAGTATTTCTTTTTTAATAAATAATTAATTCATGTCGAATCCCCTATATAAAAAATTCTCGTAAAAAGAGTAGTGCAAACTTAAATCTGCTCTTCCTTCGTCTTAATTTATTTGGTATTTTTTCTCTGAGTGTAAAGTCTGGCATATTATTGTTTTACAACCAGCTCCATTTGACTTCAAAGTTTAAAGAGTGCAGCTTATCTATCATCTGGTTTGTGCATATATCGTATATATATTTATTCCGAAATATGTTTTCATTTTGTTTTTCATTCTTTTATTGTGGATTATAGCGTTTCTCTATAAGTTACACTTAAATTGTCTAATCGCTGTGTTCTTTGTGGGCTTTACGAACCGAAATGAACTATTTACACTTTGAGAAAAATTTCGTTAACATATATTACTATAGTTTAAATAGAACTGTCAAATATGAGCTTAAGATTTTTGCTTTTTTGTTTTTATTTTAAATTTATTTTTATTGCATGATTTTTGTATTTTGAATAATTTTTGGGATTTTTCTTTCACTTTGTGTATTTTTGTAGCTTATCGACGAAGACCAAAAATTGCTGTCCATTTTTGCTTTTTTTTCCTGGCTGCTGTATTTATTAATAATCACACAAAAAATATAGAGATATATATTTTGCATGGTATATTTGTTCTTTTTATTTGTTTTTCTTTTAAAGTATTGCGCTCTTTACTCAATGTAGATGTCCTCGATGGGATAAGCTGTTTCAATAAACTTCTGATAGAAACGCTGAAAGGCGCGACTGCAAGAGAGAGGAGAGGATTTTAAATATGAGATGAATTGATGAAGTTATCATTGGGTGGGTGGATGCTTACCCAACAGCCTCGGCCACTGGCCTTGTGGACTCGGAGCCCTTGAAGACGTGACAGGCGAATCGCTGCACTGTCGGATGCTTTGTGATGAACCCAATGAAGCGATGATCGCGCGGATGAAATGCGCAGAAAGAGACATTCTTAAGCGAGTAGAAGTAATCGATGCAGGGTTTCTTCTCTTTTTTGTTCTGTTGAGGAGTTGTAAAACAGGGAAATTGTGTGATATTTATAGAAAAAAGAATATAGAATATTATATAATATAATATAACTAGAGCATTCGGGTAACCAAAAATGAGAACATATAGAGCACATTTTTGTCATTAGAAAGTTAAGAATGTAGATTATTTATACGAAAATTCTTCACTTATTGAGAATTATTAGAGATGGGTTATACACGTAAGGACGTTTTTTTTTTTTTATAAAATATAGATTTCTGTCAGATACTCCCAAATCAAGATCATAAAATCCCTTTCCTTCGTCTATTATTCCACACATTCTCTTCACCCCAGCTTTCAGCTCGCACTTACATTTGGCGCCGAGCGATCGACCATGCGCAGACCCTGATCGGATACCTCCAGTATGCAAGTTTGTCCCGTCGGCGAGTTGCCGTACTCGCCCACAATTTTGCGCACCGCCTGGCAAACGACGCCGGTGCCCTTGTGTGCCAACGTCTCCACGGAGCCCAGATAGCCGAGTAGGTAGCGCTCCTTCTTCACCAGCTGCACCGTCGGATCGAACTCGTTGTAATCGAGATCCACGGCATACGCCGAGGGGAAGATGCCCTGTCGACCTGTGCGCAAATTCACGCCCTCGCACCACAAGTCCTCGGCCTCCTTCTGCACGTAGATGGCGTCGCCGATCTCCAGCTCGATCTCGTCGTGATGTCGCGGCACAAACTTGTGCAAGCCACGATGCGTGGCCTCCAGCATCTCCAGCTGACCAAAGGGTACGCCGCCCAGGGTTGGAGGAAACGGGGATTGCGAGACCGGGGATGTGATCTGTGGCGACATGCTCTTGAAGTCGTTGGGCGAATGGGCGGTGCTGTGACCGCTGTCCACATCGCCCAAGCTCTGCAAACGCTCCGAGTCCGGGCTGGAGTCCTCGTCCAGCAGATAGCCACACTTGAGCGATAGAAACGAGCGCTGAACTCCACTACCAACTCCTGCTCCTGCTCCTGCTCCGATTCCATTGCCAGCCGCCTCGCCCATGCGAAACTCCTCGGCCAGATTGCAGGCAGTCGAACCACCTAGAATATGCAGAATGGAAGCTGCAACGAGGCCATGAGTAGATTAGCTTCAACTACGCGGGACAGAGATTCATCTCTCTAACTAAGGCATGCATGGATCGCTAATTACTTTACTCGGCGTATTTCGAATAAATATAATAAACGAGAATGCATAACTCACATTTCTTATTCTTTGGTATCTCGGGCAGCTTGCGGCGACGTCGTGTGGCAGCCGCATTAGGCGTCAGCAGCTCCGTGATGGGGCCCACGTTTGTCACAGTCGGAGCTGGGGTCATGCCATTGATGCCAATGAAGCCGCCGATGGCATCCTGATGATTCAGCGGATGATGGCGATGCGAGTTGAACGAATCGTTTGTGTCGAGCGAACCGTCAGAGGACAACGTGACCTTCAAGCCATCGCCCAGCTCATCATCCTCCACCTGGCGCTGCAGCTTGCCATCGGCCATGGCATCCTCCTGGTCGGAGCCGTCGCTTTTCGACGAATGCGAATCTTCCAGATCATCGTTGGGTATTAGACTGGTTAGTAAGGGAAATTTAATCAAGTGTTAGATTAGTAAGGCATTATGAAATATAAGGGAGAATGATTTAAAGATTAGTGAAAATATACTGCAAGTGAATGGTTGATTGATTGATTGATTGATTGGTCGATGGATTGATATCAGAATACATAAATTACTTTCATTCTTGTAGAACGATTGAGTAATGAGCTGATTGACTGATGTTTCTATATATATATTATATAGCAAGCTGATTGATTAATTGTGTTATTGGCTGACTGATTTACTCAATATTTGATATATTGATATATGATTGATTGGCAGTCTACTTGACTTTTGCTCGACTGATTCGCCATTTGACTATGGGACTTACTTTCAAGGATCTATGCATTTCGCATGTAGCAATTAGGGATACAAATTGTGCCCAAGGTAAAGCCGGACAGCTGTTAGTGCCCTATATACCCCATATATATACCACACACTGAATCGCCAGTCTAAAATGCGCTGCATTGGAATCTTGTGAGGCGCAGCAGCTAAATCCCAGCATCCTTGAGCTCAGCTGTTGCCCGACGCACTGTCTGCCCTGTCTGTCCAGGGCTAATCAGCACCGAGTCTGGCCCCCCCACCGAGTAGAGTTATTTGGAACACGTGTTTGCCCACTCAGTCGATTGATTTTTCAAGTGTGTGTGTGTGCGTGTGTGTGATTTTTTTCAACCATTTACTTACGAGTAAAATGCATGTGTGGTGTTCTTTTTGCCAAATGGGGCGCTGATTGCATGTGGCTCAAAGATGGGCCTATGGAATTCCTCGAATTCGCTGTCGGCCATGGCTCTGTTAAGTGGGCGCAGCTGCCACGCCTACCAGCTAGAGGCTAACTAACTTTGGCTTTACTTTTCACTAGATCTGTATATTTATCGATTGCAATTGTCTTCAAGATTTGCAGCTATGCAACATATCCGCTGGCAGCCGAAACACTTTTTCACTTCACAAACTTAAAATAATCAATAATTTCCTTGACGTCGCGTATTTCTTCTCGTACTTCAGCGCAGTTTGACGTCCACTTCGCAGCTAAAGTCTTCCCTGGGACATTTCAGTGCGTAGCCTCAGCTGTCAGGAGCATGCTCCATTGCGCTCATAATTTCCCATGCGCATTCGCTCTCTCTCTAGCTCTCTCTCTCTCTCTCTCTCTCTCTCGCATGCTCTTTTACTATAAGCGTAACTTGTTTTTGTTTACAAGCAGTCAAGCCATTCTGGAGCTGCCTTTTGGGGGTTGCGAAAGCACGCGCATGCGCATATCGTTTCGATTCCCATGTGCATTGGGGGTGGGTGCTGTGAAATTGCAATGCTGCTGCTGCTGCTGCTGCTTGCCACCAGCGGATGTCGCACGTCCGAAGCCCTAGTTCATTTGAACTGTGGCGCGAGCGGAAGCGATATTCGATGGGCCAAACAGGAAGAGAACTTCGAAAAGTTACAGTTTGCGAATATGCATGTAAAATTGAAAGTCATAAATGCGATAATCTTTAAATTTCTAATAGCAGTATATGTAAATTTGTAAAAAAATTACTTTTTAAAATAATAATAATTAACTAACTTAATATAACTATAAATAAATAATAAATCGAAAGATAGGAATCTTTTATATAGGAATATTCCTTAGATATGAATCTCTTATAAACTGACATTCACACAAACATTTCAATTTCATAATTATTTTGGCTATAAATTGGCTTAATAATTGATATAGGTAATTGTCTAACTTGAAATCTCTTTAAGCTAAATGCAGCGTAAGTCTCGAAATTGATATATATTTTATATTTATATTTAGGGTATATTTTATATTTATATTTATATATTTTTTTATACTTATATATTTTTTTATATTCATATATGTATATTTTTATATTTATATATTTTATATATTTATTTTTTGTATATTTTATTTTTTATATTTTTTTACCTTCCTTCCATTCAGTTAATCATGCAGAGCAATAACTAATGAAAACTCTTTTGGACTTAGGCATTAAATAATTCAAGACTCAGCAAGCATTAGCAACTAGTGATAATTAGATAAGCAGCGAATGTAAACGAAGTGTGAGAAAATGAAAACGAAATCGATATGAATTGATTATGGATCTAATGAGATCTAATGAAGATTGAATAAAGGGTGCACAAGTCAATGCTTATACACTTAAAGAAATAACTACGTCAAATGAAAATCCACAATTGTTATGATACAAGTATTTCCAATTTGTAAGAGCTTAAATTTATATTTAAAAGAAATATAAAAATTGTCTTTCATATATATAAATATGTATAGAATATAGGTATATATTCATTACTGCATATACAGATTCACAAAGTCAATGTCTATTCATTCACAGTTGCCTAGCCAAGCGAGGCCAGGCCCAGCAAGGAAGGCCTTAACTTAATTAGACGCAAATCAACAGAAATCAACACACAGAAATCAGAAGCGCCATTCATCGGTTCATTCATTCACTTAGTCATTCATTCATTTAGCAGCTGAGATATGGTCCCAAGGGGTGGCTGGATCTTTAAAAGGGTCTTTAAGACGCTTCGCCTGCTATAAATCCATCAACTGTTTGCAGCACAGCAGCAGGAGCAGGAGCAGAAGCAGCAGCAGCAGGAGCAGCAATAGCAACAGCCGCAATCACTTTGAATGTCCGTTTCAAGTGTGGTTAAGCGTTTTGTGGAGTGGGAGCCACTGGCAGAGGTGGAGACAGAAGTTGAGTCCGTGTAGTAGCCATTACGTTTATCACATCAGTTCATTTCGGCCCACACATTGTGTGCGAGTGTGTGTGCGAGTGTGTGTGCGGGTGTGTGTGTGTGCGGGTGTGTGTGTGTGTGTGTGTCTGCTACACCCGCATATTTTAATAGCCAAGTAGCTCCTGCTCAAGCAGCAACTGCTAGCTGCAGCTCCACAGCACGTTGTTTGCTTTTCCCTAAGCGCAAACAATGGGCCCCCAAAGTGTAGCAAACGACGAACCGCAAAAGAAATTGCCATTTATCTATTATTGACTCTGGCACTGGGGCACAGCTCAACTCCTTTCCTCTTACTGTCTCTCTCTCGCTCTCTCTCTCCCACTCTTTCTCCCCTCTCTGCTCTGTCTCGCTTTTACAGTGCGCCGCGGTGGCCGCACATTGTCAAAGCAAGCGCATCAAGTGGTTGCCTCGTCATGCCGCATGCCACATACCGTGAACTGGCCAGAAATTCTTAACAGCGCTTGGCTAATTCTAGATTTTGTATAACATATATTCTATGTTCAAGTTAAATATATAAAGCATATAAATTTATATATATTATAGCCTAAAAATAGCTTAGACTTGGGTTTTCAGGGAGATATATATATATACATAACATAAAAATATGAAAAAAAAAAATTTTAAAAATTTAAAATAAATTTTTATCATATAGGATTTGCACACATTTTTTTAATTTTATTTTTATTTTATTCTTTTATTTGTATTTGTATTTTTATTTATATTACTATTGTTTTTTTTTTTATATTTAAATTTTATATTTTTTTATTTATATATATTTTTTTATATTTTTGCTTAACAAGTTTTATTATCTATTTATTTATTTTTGTGTATATATATATATATATTTTTATTATTTTTAATCAACCAGCTATCATCTACCTTAGCTACATCAATCTATATCAGTTCACCTTTTAGTTCTCCCTATTCGCAACCTCTTCAAACCTAGCTCAATTTCTATTCTCGATCATTAAAAAGTGTTTCCCCATTCTTTTCCAATTAGTATTAGTTCCATCGTTCTTATTAGTTAATGTCAAGCCAAGCACATTTATGCATCCCTGTGTCGGTCCTTAATGATTGCTGCTCCTCTATTTAAAAGCTCTAAATACTCCGTAAATTCACTCCGTAAATTCACTTTCCAATTTACGGTATTTCATGCCCGCATAATTTAAGCAAACGCATTTGAAAGTCAAGCGTTGACAGCAGCGAAAGAATATAAAATGGGGAAGAAAAGTAAAATTAAATAAAAAATAAAAGTTCAACTCGAGCTCAAACTTGTTGCTGCCGTTGTTGATTAGAAAGTGAAATGACGTCATGCGTTATAGAGCTAGCCTGATTTCAGTGTGATTTGGCCAATCAAAACGAGCTACACCCACACACGAGCATACAAAAGAGGTGGAGTCTGTGAGGCAGAAAGAAACAAACAGACAAAAAAAAACAAACAAAAAAAAAAAAACTCACTTGTAGCTTTTATATCCTTGAACAAATTTATCTCGCTACGCACACTTGATAAATACAATTGAATATGTATGTAGCTAGCTATCCATCTACTCATGTGTGTGTGTGTGTGTGTGTGTGTGTGTGCTCTGTCTCTGTCTCTGTCTGCTGGCTATAAAAGGCGCTGGCCGTGCGACAGGATCTCGCAGTTGCCGTTACGTTCCGATTGCGCATACGACGCGTGTGCTAAGACTTTGTGAATTTGTAAAGAAGTGCATTAAAACTGAATTGGATTACCTTTGATTATATAAGCAGATATATATTGAAAACTATATAGTTATATCGATTATGAGTGCATCGGGCAAGAGTCTTTTGGGCCTGTGGCTATATCGCAGCGGTGAGCAGGAGTGGGCCGTCAAGCAGGGCAGTCCGCTCCACACTCCACTCAAAAAGGACTCCAACTCATCCCCCTCCCCGTCGCCGTCGCCGTCCTCCACCTCGTCCTCGACTCATGCCACTCTCTCGCGGCACGCCTCGGCACCAGGTGACAATTTCCTCTTGTTCTCCAACAACAAGCAGGCTGGCGCCACGGATGCAGTGCAGCGGCCGCATGTGCCCGGCGAGCGCATTTCCATTTTGTTCACTCTCAAGAATCAGGTGGGCAATCTGGCACGCGCTCTGCAGGTCTTCCAGGAGCTGGGCATCAATGTGCTGCACCTGGAGCTGTCGCCTCTGGAGGTGAGCAGCAATCAGGCGGATGTCCTGGTGGATGTCGAGTGTGATCCACGTCGCTTGGATCAGGTGGTGAAGATGCTCAATCGCGAGGTGGCATCGGTCAACTATACGTCGGTGAATGCTCACAGCTTGGCCCGAGCACCGTCTCTGTCCGCCTGCTCCAGCTTTGGTGAGTAGCAAATGGAAGTGATTGAGGGGAGATTATCGGACAGTGATTAAGCAGAGATTATTGAGCGAGGATTACTTTTCATAGAGAAGTAAGTTTTGCTGAGAGTCATACAAACTAGCTGGAGGCTCTTCACTTCGCCAAAGTAACAGACTATTTTCTATATGGGCGTGGCATTGAAATTGTCATGCAAATTAAGTGAAAGCTAAAGAATAAATTTAGTGCAATTTGAATAACAAAAAACTATTTCAATTGAACTGCAACTAAAGGAATTTTATGTCTAAGTAATATACTATAAGCTGCAGCAGTGCCTCTAAAACTATACCAGAGACCCCAATCAGAAATCACTTGACAACTGATGCAGCTTAGACTCTGACCTACCTCTATCATCTATGTTGCCATATTGATAAGCTAATTCTATATAATCTATCAAGTCTGCATCAAGCTACCAAAATTATGAACTTGAAAACGAAAATATGAAATCATAGATGTTTCACTGACTGAGACTCCAAAACTGTTCTTTATTTATTTATTCATTTATTATTTCATATTATTGATTTTGTATATTATTATTATTATTTTATATTTTCTGCTTTTTAGACAACAGTGTTTCAGTCATTAAGTTAACTGATAAACGAGAATTTGTTATAAAAATGTTAGAATATCTCAGCCGTAGCAGATTTTATTTAGTAAATATTATAATCAAAGTTTTAGCTTACAGTTAATAGAGTTCATATTATTATCATAAATTCTCTGCCACAGACTTTGGTGACATGGTTTGGTTTCCGCGCAAGATCTCCGACCTGGATCAGGCGCAGAATGTGCTCATGTATGGCTCCGAGCTGGATGCTGATCATCCCGGCTTCAAGGATCCTATCTACCGCAAGCGGCGCGAACAGTTCTCGGCCATAGCCAACAATTTCAAGCAGTAAGTCTGCTCTCTAATCAATTTTACACTCAGTTCCCAGCTGCTTTCAACCTCCCTACCTCCCTCTCTCTCTTAGTGGCAATCCCATACCACGGGTTCAGTATACGCCGGAGGAGGTAAAAACTTGGTAAGTGCAAATTTAATTCAATTTTAACTGTTTTTGTTTATGTTTGGCAACTTTGTTTTATGCGTGTGTGTGTGTGTGTGTGTGTGTGTGTGTGTGTTTGTGCTTTAGGGGCACTGTTTTCCTGGAGCTGCATCGCCTGTATCAGCTGCACGCGGTGCCGGAGTACATGGAGAACTGGCCGGAGCTGGTCAAGTTCTGTGGCTATCGGGAGGACAATGTGCCCCAGCTGCAGGATGTGAGCAGCTATCTGAAGCGTAAGACGGGCTTCCAGCTGCGTCCCGTTGCGGGTTATCTATCGCCGCGCGACTTTCTCTCCGGCCTGGCCTTTCGCGTGTTCCACTGCACGCAGTACATCAGGCACTCCTCCGATCCCTTCTACACACCTGAGCCGTAAGTGTGCGAGAGTGTGTGCGCGTGTGTGTGTGTGTTTGTTTGTTAATTGTGTTATCAATTCTCAGAGATTGCTGTCACGAACTTTTGGGTCACATGCCGCTGTTGGCCAACTCGAGCTTTGCTCAGTTCTCACAGGAGATTGGCCTGGCTTCCCTAGGCGCCTGCGATGCGGATATTGAAAAGTTAGCCACGGTTAGTTGAGCATGGAATACATCCGTTCGATACTTCTTTGTTAACTGCTCTTGCAGCTCTACTTCTTCACCGTGGAGTTTGGCCTGTGCAAGCAGTCGGAAGGCACCTTCAAGGTCTTTGGCGCCGGCCTGCTCAGCTCGGTGGCGGAGCTGCAGCACGCTATAACGGCGCACGACAAGATTAAGAAATTCGACCCGGAGATAACCTGCAAGGAGGAGTGCATCATCACATCCTATCAGAATGCCTATTACTATACCGATTCCTTCGAGGAGGCCAAAGAGCAAATGCGGTAGGCAGGCTCTGCTCACATACAGAACTTCTTCTTTAGCCATCCTTCTCCGCTTCCTCCACAGCTCCTTTGCCGAGAGCATTCAGCGTCCCTTTGGCGTCCGCTACAATCCCTATACGAGCAGCGTCGAGGTACTCTCCAATGCACAGAAGATAACCGCCGTGGTCAGCGAGCTAAAGGGAGATCTGAGCATCGTTTGCGCTGCGCTGCGCAAGATCTCGGCCACGGATGAGAACCTCGACGTGGACAGCATAGCGAATATGCTGCACAAGAGTCTCAATGTGCGTGCCGCTGGATCAGGAGGCGGCAATAGTCCAGATAATACCGAGAACTATATAGCTGAGGGTGACTAAAGAGCGAGAGAGAGAGAGAGAGGGAGAGAGCGGAAGGTGTGCAGTCAAAGTGAAAACGTTGTTGGGACCAGAAGCTACATATACCAGATGTTACAAAAATATATACAAACAGATAAATCTCTCTATATATACACACATACATATATCGATGTCTAAATGTTTGGCAAATACTAACTTTATTTCAACTTATGCCTAACTATTACATCTTAGCTCTAAAGAAAACTTAAATAAATTTCAACTCTTTGTGTGTCTTAGTGAAGTTTTAAATGGATTTAGTAGTGGAGGAGTTGGTAAAAAGTTCTATTTACGAATTCCGAATGTCCTACCAAATAACTCTTTGTAGCTATAACTGAATTCCATTTTAGATCATATAATTGAACATTCGTATATGAACACATGTCATAGATTGATCTTAAACTAGACGAATTAATCTAACAATTTCGGCAAGGTTCTTCAAGGTAAGAGATAAGATCAACCAAATATAAAATGTTACAAATTTAATTCTTAGTAATTCTAAATAGCCATAGAAGCTCGATTAACACAATTTTATCTCGTGAATCTGGATATAAAAACCTTTTTTTTTCAGTTTCGTAGACTTTAAGTAAACATTAACTAGATTGTCCAGCAGTCATATAGTAGTCTGATTTAAACAAAAACTAAGCTTAAGGACTCGCAATTGCACAAGTTTGAATGAGTTTATCATATAAGAACTAGATTGTTGGTCATATATATAACTGACCTATATATGATATAGTTAATCGATTCGATCAGCTGTTATATATGCTACGCTGGCAGCCATACGCCGTAGCTGTACAAAGTTGCATCAGCTTAGCGGCCCGCAGAGTCAAGTTCCGATAGGCGGACAAGCAGACCCTCTATATAAGGACTATATATATTGGGCGATTTCTCTGCCCTCGGGTGTTATACAATTCTAGGGCATACACAGTTAGGCTTAAGCATTTCGATCTATTTGTAGATCATATCACAGTCGCTGTTTAGGAAGAACTTTCGGCTGATGTAGCTGGACGTGTACTCCAGCAGCCAGTTGGGTATGGTCCAGACGGTGAAGCTGAGCGCCAGCTTGCGCCACTGTGCCACAATGTGGGGCACATCGTACAGCCAGCTGCAGCGAGTGCCCATGCGGCTGGTCACCTGGTTGGTCACCTTGCTGGTGACGCCGCGCACCACGTCCCCTGCCAGGCCGGTGACGCTGACTTTGCGCCTGCGCTTCGACTGGGGCGAGCCGCTGTCCTCCTTCAGCGAACGTCGCGATCCTCGATGCTCCAGCTCGTTCTTCATCTCGACGCGTGGCGCAATCTGTATGCGATCGACTGTATCACAGATTTCCTCATTGCTTATCAGAATGCCGGCAACGATATACATCAGCTTAAATACTCTGCAATGAGCCGGAAGTGGATTAGAGAGGGCGAAAGAGTGAGAGTGAGAGTGAGAATGAGAGTGAGAGTGAGAGTATTAGCATTCGGCTATCTGTGCACATGTTCAGTTCCTTTAGTGCTCACCTCACTGTATGGGAAATCATCGCAGCGCGACGAGTTCAAAAGTTGCAATGCGTCTTGATTTCTAATTTTTTTTGCGTGCACTAAGCGCGGCGACTTATCAGTCAGGCGATTATATAGCGCTATATTTGTGTATATAATTAAATATAATATATACTATAATTTGTCTTTTTTTTTTTCGTTCTTTTTGATCTGCTTCAAAGGCTGTTTTACACTTTTTGTAGAATTTTATGATGTTGAGTCTTTTGGATTTTAAGTATTATTCATATATATATTTGTGTATATATGTGTTGGTAATACATAAATTAATTATTTATGTTTATTAATAAATATTTCACATTATTTTATGATTGATTTAAATTGTTTTACTTTTTCACTTCTTCAGATTTTTAATATCTAAGTAGAAATTTATTTATATTACTTAAATTAGTATATATATTTATATTACTATGACAAAATATATGTATATATTTTTTTTATAATTTTTAAATTTTTTATTAAGGAGTTATTTTCATTATTTTTGACACCATTCGCAGTTTAGTCGTTTTAATATTAATATATTATTTATATTCTTTCTTTAAATCCGTGTATTTTGCTTCGTCTTTTTGCTGTTCGTCGACTCTGTATACCGCTCTAGACTATGGCTAAAACTCAACTGAATCAATGCCAGCAATTGCTAGATTTTTGAGCGCTTCGCTCAACCTCAGCTGATAAGCGGCGAAACATGTCTGCGATAAGGCTGGATTTTAATGGTTACCAATGGGTGTCTTATGCTCAGAAACATATTCTATCTTTGTACATATATAAATATATGTACATATGTCTATATATATGTTTTGCATTTATATATGCATGTCTATAATATTTTATTACTTAATGCTTTTCGAGTATCTTTGAGGCAGTCGAGGACTCCGACTCCGGCTACGGCTCTGTCTCTGGCTGGGCCCTCTCTCTGTTGTCAGCTTATCTCACACTCTACCCATAGTTATTGATAACTTGTTATCATTCAACTTGTATATATATCACGGCGTATATGTGACGGCGTCTAAATAACTCTGCTTGGAAACTACGTAATGTCCGTTTCATTTCGCTTTGTACTTTGGAATCGCTTCGAAAGTCGTGCATGAGTTGCTCAGCGGTTCGTGCTAACGCATTGCTCATAGGATGGAGGGAATTATTGATATATTTTATATATTGGAATCTCGCTGATAAGCAAACATCTGTTTACTCGTTAAAAAAAAATATATATATACAAACATATAAACATTTGTCTAGACATGTTTACTCAAGGCCGAGATTACATCTCAGTTAAGATAACTGGGAACGCACCTTTTATGATCCAATTACAGACATATAACGGATATCAGTTATAGCCCAAAGTGTTAAGCAAATAATAATAGTAATAAATTGCCCAAAGTGTTCAATAAATACTAGTGAATTTTTAAAAGAAAAATATATAAAAATATATTTATATGTATATGTATTTTTATTTATGTATATATTATGTAACGATTGCTCAACCGAACTGAAATGCATGTGGAACGCATGTGCTTGCTCGCAGTGGTTTGTGAAGCTGACGATTTAGCAAAGACAACAACCTTTGGTATGTGTGGAACATTGTTTTTGGCACTACGCGCTGGCGCCATCTATGTTTTATTACATTTGTAAATGTGAAAACTGATAAATCAGATATCTTGAACTATTTAACAGTATTTAGCAGGTGTTTAGCAGGTCATAAAATGACTTAAGACTTCACTGGTGCTGCTTATAACTAAGCTAAAGAATGTTCATAAATAAAAAGAAAATTAGTAACGTAATATATGTATGTTCTGCTATTATTTAAATTTTCTTTACAAAATTGCAAAATCATATAAATTTGATATATATATATATATATATATATATATATATATATATCTTTCTTTCTATCATATTTTTTGTATACATTTCTGTAAGCTGTACGCATTAGATATTATTCCTTGGCATATTTACATAATTTATTAATCTTTAAAAGAAGAGGAAGACAAAAGAACGAAAATAAAAAAGTAATTGAAATTATACTACATATTTTCTTGCTTAGAAACTATATATATTGTATTCTACAATATCTGCTAGCTAAGCTCGTTAAACTAGTATAGCTTTTATTTTCAATTATCAAAATCTATATTCCTTTAGTTTCACTTTATACATTATCTCCTTATTCTATTCTCAACTTGTCAATTTAAAATTTGACATCTATGCAATTTCCAATCATTGAAGACTTAGCCAGCTATTTAATTAGTTAAATAATCATTACATAATCACCTGCAAAATAGTTTAAAGCAAGTCCTGCCGACTCCTTCTGGCTCAACTCAAGTCCTTTCAGCTTCGCACTTCCAAAAGTCGAGCAATTAAAGTGTTTATTTAAAGCCAATCACGTTTGTGTGGCAGGCAAAGAGCATTTAATTTGTTAACCTGATATATTTGCAACATAATTGACTCAAGTTGCCACACACAAACTCGCACACACACACACACACACACATAGGTATTCGTATCCTTAGCTGGAAATTCTTAAGCCAAAATCAAATAAACACAAACACATGCTCAGACACACATGGATAAAGAGTAAGAGAGACTTTTCACACATAAATTATGTAGCCGTCCGGTTGGCTGCCACGCCCATCCACCCACCCACACACAGTCACACTCACGCATACGCCCCTTTGCTTCAGCTTGCTGGCCGGAATTGTCCGGCTGCTGGTCTACGGTTACGAGACTTGATGCGTTGTAAAACAAGATTATTTACAAATGCACAAACCACAGAATCTTAAACAAAAAGCCAAAAGGCCACTCAACAAGCGGCAACAACAGCAACAACAACAACAACTGCAAGACAACAAGAAAAACAATTTTCACACAATTTTCGAGAGCAAAAATTGAGGCAGAGCTGAGTGAAGGCGAAGGAGCTGAAGCAGCAGAAGCAACAGAAGGCGGAGACGATGGAGGCGGCAAAAATAAATGTGAACAAAGCCAGCAGCAGCAGCAGCAGCAACAACAACAAGAACAACAGCAGAGCAGCCATAAGTAGCACACACACAGACACACACACAGAGAGTGAGGGAGAGTCTAGGCAGTCAGACAAGTCTGAGTTGTGCTAAAAGGTATTCCCCAAGAATGTCGACGGCAAAGTGCCAGACCAGACAGCAGCTCACACACACACATACACACTCACACACACAGGCAGAGGCTGCCACACAATACACACCCAAACAATACTGTTAAGTCCAGAGAGAGCGAAAGAGAGCGAGCGAGCAAGCGGGCCGGGGCAGAGCTGAGGAACTTATTGTTCGCATCGTCTTGGAGGAAGCGGAAGTAGTAGCAGCAGGAGCTGAAGCTGGAGCAGCAGACGACCTTGACACACAATTGCACCATAATTGCCACAAAGAGACAGAGACACAGCAGGACAGCAGCAGCAGCAGCAGCAGCAGCAGCAGCAGCAGCAGTGAGAGGGAGCTAGCAAGTTGGCTAGAGAGAGAGAGAGAGAGAGAGAGAGAGAGAGAGTGAGGCAAATGCCAAGTGGAAGCTAAGCAAATGCTCAGTCAAGTGTCCATTGGCTTGGCCTTTTGAAAAATGATTCCAACTGCTACAGCTCTGGCCACATGCCGCATGCCACACACACATACACACACCCAAACACAAGTCAGGCGTGCTGCAAGGCCAGTGGTCAGTGGCCAAGGACTGGCTGCAGCTTCTTCTTCTTCTTGGTTAATTGGCTGTGTGTTGGCTTACAAATTTGTTGTCTGCTGCAAAGGAGCAGGCCGAGTCCTTGTGCGTGTGTGTATGTGTGTGGCACATGCAGATTTGTGCTATGCGACGTCTTGCCACTTGCTGCATGTTTATTGCAGCATGCATCAAGGCGCTAAGCTCAGCCCCAGCTGCAATTGCATCCCGGCCTCTCTCTCTCCCTCTCTCTCTTCATCTCTGTCCCTCTGCGTATGTGTGCGGCGTTTATTGCTTGAAGATTTGTTAAGTGTTTGGGCACACACGCACCCAAGGGACACTCAGACTCAGGCAGCACGCCACATGTTGCACGAAAGTGTCTCAATTTAAGTTTAAAGCGTGAACAGTTTTGCATATGAGAAAGGAAAAACCGCTTAATAAATTGCCAAGAACAAACAACAAAAAAAAACACTACAAATTGGTAAATTGAAAATTGAAATACGAAAATAATGGAAAATGCATAAAAAAGTGCTTGGAAGCAAAAGTAAATCGAGCGGGACGGGGGGCATGGCAAGGGCAGCAAGGTGTTGCGCCTGAATATGATATATGATAGAAGTAAATGGAGCTGGAGCTGGAGCAGGAGTTGGAGCTGGAGCAGGAGCTGCAGCTAAGAGCCGAAGCAGGTGGTGCTAGCTGGTGGCAAGTGAGAGCAGACACAGCAGAGGAAATAATGGCAACCGCTAAGCACTGGTGGGTGGTGGTTGCTCTCTGTGTATGTGTGTGTGTGTGTGTGCAAATATTGAAATGCTCGAGCCACCAAAAACAGCCAAAAATATGTACGTAGGGACAAAGAAAACTAAACAACAGCAGCAACGCGGCGACGCTGGCAGCGACGCGTCGCAACGTCAACAGCGACAACAATAACTGCGGATGGTCAAGAAGAAGCGGCGGCTGCTGCTGCGGCGGCTGCTGTCGCTGATTAAACGCGGTGGTGGTTGCTGCCACATGCCACATGCCACGAATGCGTCGCGAGGTGTTGCTCAGCTGAAGGACACACACACACACACAGAGAGATACACACACAGGCACACACAAGGCAGGAGACGACGTGTCCAGACAGCAGCCAGAGGCTGAGGTGGAGACAGAGCCAACGGCAGAGGCACAGACCCCGACTTCTGCCGCGGCCTCCGTTACTGCTCCTGCTCCTGCTCCTCCTCCCATGCTGCTGCTGCTGCAGTCAAGTGTAGCTGGTTGGCTTGGCGCTTGGTTTGAGTCTCGGGTGCAGCTTCAGCTCCAGACAGACGATGACTGAGCCGGGAACTGGGAACTGGAACTGGAGCTGGAACTGTTAGCTGAAGCTCGACTAGAATTGAGATTGGGTTTAGCATTTGAGCATTTGATTTGGGGTTTGGGTCTTGTAGCAACATTTCCGACGTTTCATACAAAGCAACAGAAAACTGCAGATTGCAAAAAATCAACTAGAAAACTGTCTGCTGCCCGCATATTTGTTGGCCTCACACACACATATAGATGTACATGCATATATTGTATATAAATTCTGGCGGATGTTGTCCGGCTTTGCGCGGACCAGACTGACTTAAATCTTAAATCATTTCTAAGCAATTGAAGGTTCCAGACTAAATAAATTTATGCATTATTTATGATAATGGATTAATATATTTTCTAAAATTTATTTTGCTAATGACTATAGATATAATCTATAAGCTGAGGTCTTCAATCACTTATTCAGCGTGTATGACAATCAATCAGACATTCATTGGCGCAATTACTGACTCTTCAGTCAGTTTATCAATTACTTTATTAAAGAACTCAAGCCTTATTAACTCTTCTTCTTCAATCGCTCATTCCCTCAATCAATAAATTCATAGCAGTAGTTCAATCTCGTTCATAAAGTCATTCAATCATTTAGTCAGCCAAAACATTTATATATATATATAGCATAACGATAGATTTTGTCTCTTGCTGATTTTTCAGCTGTTTTCCATATTGTTTTTTTCTCTCTCTCTCTCGCTCCGGCTGCCATCTAACATTTCCGGCTGCTGCCCGCTCTGCTCCGCTTTATGTTTCCGCATTTCTCTAATTTATTTCATTTATTTGTTTCAGGTTTGAATTCATTTATTTTTTTTTTTTTAAAGCTTTTGATTTGGTGCGCTTCAAACACTCGCATGCAAATGATGCTGAATGCGATAAGTGTTCGAAGGATCTGTCTAGCTCAATGCTGTTCCTGCTGCGGCTGCTGCTGCTGCTGCTACCACCAAATACTAGAAAATATATCTATATAGATAGGCACACACACACACACACCTAAATTTTGGGAGTGGAAAAAAAACACACTTGAATATTGCAGACAGAATTGAAGACATGTGTGTGGGGGAGGGAGGCGGGGCGTTGCTTTTGATATATGAACTTGTGGGAAGGATTCGCATTGTCTGCGCTTATTATGCGACAGCCAAAAAGGAAAGGGTGGGCGTACCCAACACACACACACACTCGATACACATGCACATGCACAAATAATTAAAGGTGAAATTTGATTTATTAGGATCGGTTTTATTAGCGTCTGCCAATGCATTGGCCAGACAATTCCCGCTTGCTAATTGCTTGGGCTGGAAGGCTGGAAGGCACTCGAATACATATGTATAGCTTCTAAACACCTCAACTGATATGCAAATTTGGGAAAAATAGGAAATGGAAAACATTTCTGATATATATTTCGATATGGCTGAAATTACATTTAATTAAATATCTTTAACTGAAATAAATATCTAGCAGGCATAAGTAAATGTAGGGAAATGAACAGAGAAAACCAGAAAAATATTTAAATATTTTTAAATACTTATACTAAGAGTGCATAAAATACTTAACTAAAGTTGTATGTAGTTCCCGTAATTGTAAAAAAAAAATTGGCCATTGCTATCATTATTTATTATTATAAAAACAAATGCATCGATTGCATTAGCTATTATTTAAATATTTTTTTATTATTAAAAATATGTATCTTTTATAACTTTAAATAATCATATATTAGTTACTCAAAATAGAGAGAACTGCAATTTAATGATTTTTTTCTGCACATCTTTAATTTTAGTATTATTTTCTAGCTCACATCTTTAATTCCTCAATCATTAAGTATACGCCCCCTAGAGCAATTCCAGTGTCACTGCAATCGTGCTAGTTTGGCGGCCTTCAGCATTAACTCAGGCTCCCATAGAGCTCTCTCTGGCTAGCTCTCTACAGGCCCTCTCTGCCGGCTGCATGCTGAGCTCCAGTCGATGTCGTCGATTCGCTTCAGATGTTGTGTCTTTGGTTTTCATTTAGTTTGCTTTTTGCTGCGTTTTTTTGTTGCGCATACGTCATGTATGTAATTTTTTGCAATTTTCTAACAAAATTTGATATGCTTTTTCTTTTTTGATTGAAGCTATTTTATTTGCAGCCATGATGGCTGCTCTGCTGGCCAAAGGGGCCAAGGTTTGCTTTGTGGCCCCCTTCCACTTGGCAGACGGAGCACGTAGGAATATCCTCAATGTCCAGCTGGACATGTGTGTGTGTATGTGTATGTGTGTGTGCGATATAATAATTTCATATGACGTGCAATGGACCTGTCCGGACTGTACGTCGTTGTCGTCATCCGTTTCCTTCCTCGGCTGCTTTGATATATATAATTTTTTGCATTTTTTAATGCCTCGATTGCCCCGAGCTGCTGCTGCTGCCGCTGCTGCTGCTGCTGAGAGGAGACGTGCAGCAGTCAGTAGAAGGAGTTTTCGACTGTGTGGACACAACACGTTAGTGTCCTCTACATTTTGGCAGCACATAATCTCATTTATTTGCCGGCAAAACGCTTTTTCAAATCAAATTTCCGCTAAAACATTTTCTATTTGCCAACAAAAATGATAAAATGCAAAAACGCCAAAAACGAACAAAATATATACCTTTTCACTAGCAAAGAGTATAAAGTTTGAGCAAACCAAAACTTTTGCTTGCTTCTTACAATGAC
Organism: Drosophila navojoa; assembly: GCF_001654015.2. The sequence continues at coordinate 2,191,396 of NW_022045860.1, read as the reverse complement.
CAATAAAGTTATTCAATTTCGTTCTTCCCTTAACTCTATGAGAAAATGAAGTTTGCAAAGCAAAGGGCCTAAGCTGAGCAAATTCGTTTGGCTTTTGGAATTTTTATGCAATGTATTTTTGCATATGTTTTTATTGCCATTTTTTTTTATAAAAAACTATTCATGTTAGGCAATGGAATTTTATTTCTCATTTAATCACATTTGTAAGAGAAATAACTGCTAATCCAAAATCTCATTTAGGGCTAATGAGGCTAATCTAAGCTTAAGTTTTCTGCAATGGGGTTTCTCTTAAGCTAAACAGTAGAGACAGTAGAGAGTTTCTTAGCAAGTCTTATTTATCAACTGTTGGTGAGTTGAGTGTTTCTTAGAAAGGTTTACTGTTTATCTTTCTAAGAAAAAGTTGTTGAAAGAGAAAAGTTGTTGGAGATTTTGTTTCACAAGTTTATTAAGATTACCCAAAATTTTCGATAATTATACATAAGAAATGTTAATACAAAAAATTTTAATTAATTTTTTTGCATGGTTATATGAAATTTATCATATATTTATGAACAAAAATATAATAAAAATAAATAAATAATTAATTAATTAATAAGAAAATCGTGGACTAAAAATATACGCATATTAAAAGTATTTTGTAACAATATGATATTTTAAATAAATGAGCAGCAATACAAAAAATAAATAAAATTTTATTATTATTGGAAATGTAGTTTATTATTTAAGCTGATATTCTCGAGTCATTTCATTTCAGAAGATTATGTTCCTAGGCTTCCTATTATTTATATTATTATATAGAGCACATGAAGGTAATAGATAGAGATCACATTGAGATCGAAAAGATGCTAAATAGGTTTTTTACTTTGATATTTGGTTATTTAAGATACATTTTCTAAATTAACCTAGAGCTATTCAATTGTCTTACTAAACTTATTTTATTTATTCATAATGCATATAGTAAATTTTCATATCAATCTAAAGTCCATCAAGTGTATATAGATTTCGTTGTTTCTCAAATTTTAATTCATTTTAGTTTGGCATTTCTTTTCCCTTTTTATTTTTTAGTTGATGCGCCGCTGTCTGTGTCTGATATAATTTAGCATGATTTGCAGTTTGATTGATGCTCACGGCTTTGTTTGTTTGCCTTTGGTTTTTTAATTCAATTTCTTTTTTTTTTTGCTCTGTGTGTTGTCAGCGCATAAAGCTGATATAAGCCCATGCATCGGTCAAATGCATATATCCATTTCCATTAAAATTAATGGCCTGGATTTATATGTGCGCGCTGCGTTGGAGGAGGAGCTGTTGTCAAGCAGAAGAAGTAGCCGAAGTGGACGAAGTGGCGCCTCTTCTAACATTTAGAAGCAACCACATTCAATCATGGCCATAGGCTCCGCCTTCCGAGCCAGTCAGGCAGCCAGCCAGCCAGCCAGCCAGCCAGCCATCCAGTTGGTGCTCGTCCTCGACACACGCGTTATATACCAAAAAACTAACGGCAACAAGCGATAAGAGCAATTGCCACGAAGAAGACGCAATACTCTGGAGAGTGAGATGGAGAGACACTGAGCAGGAGACAGAGTGAGTGGTAGAGAGAGAGAGAGAGACCTGCCTAGCAGCCTAGCTGAGCTGCGTAGCTTTCAGTTTTGCGGGTACGTGGCGAAAGAGGCGCAAAAATTGCGACTGGGCAAATGAAAATGAATGGCAGGCGCCTAAAAGTAGGCAACGCACAGCGTAGCCCACTTGTACATAAGTGCCGGGGGAGCCACAAGGCGAAAGGCGGCGAAAGGGAGCGGCAGCGGGGAGGCTGCACAGAGACTTGGTGTCGAGGCGCAAAGGCAGAGGCAGAGAACGTTGGTTTGAACATTGACGAGCGCAAATAGCAAAGCAGGAGGCAATGGAGGCAATGGTGGAGCAGTGGGTCCAGTGGGGCTAGCAGGAGTAGGTGCTCTGGGCCAGTAACTGAAGCCTGCAGCTAGTTCTCCGAAGAAGCAGAGTCGGAGCACGCGAAGTTTGTGGAGGGGGCGGGGCCACAGCGAGTCAGAGATCAATCATGAAACCAAGCTAGATTTATTTTGAGTGCTAAATAATCTTTGTATTAAGAGCAGACACACACACACACATGTGTATACATATACTCTCACACACACATGGCACACAGTCGAGTCAAACAAGCAAAATGTTGAAACACTTTGCTCAATTTAATTTGCTAATTAACTGCGGCACAGCCAAGTGCTTGGCTCGTCCTTCGCTTCAAGGATGCTAGCCTCGCCTCACAGCTGCAGCTGAAGTTCGTTAATGTGCGTTTGTACCAGAGACTCACACACACACACACACACATACTGTTACTCAGCTCTCGCATGTCCTTTATGTGCCTGCTGCTCGGCTGTTGGTAATTAGCCACACACGTTTGTCCTTTAACAGCGACCCGCTGGCTGCTGATCCTTGTTGGCATTAAATTAACTCAAAACAATTAACAACGTGTCCTCACTTGACAATGCCTTTCCCTTTTCGCTTTTATTGCTATATTAAAAAGACATGTACAAGCGATATATATATATATATAAATTTGATATATATATAGAGAGAGAGAGGGAGAGAGAGAAAGAAAAAACCCTTTTTTTTCGCTCTGTTGCCTAACCGCATAATGAAGTGTCCGAGCAAGGATAACACATGAAAAACGGACTTGCAATAAAATGAAATGAGCAGGAATTTTGAATACTCTGACATATTGTGAAGCGTTTCGATGGCTGCTAGACTTATTTAGTGAATATACTCTATGTTCATTATTATCTAATTCATATAAAAGCCTTTCAGCTTAGATATCTTTGAAATTGAAAGTTGATTGAAGATATCAATATATCAAATAATTCTATGCATTTATGGACAATGAACACATCCCATTTTTATTCAAATTTATTCGCTAATTTAATATAATATTTATTAATTAATTTATAATCATTTGAGCAATAATTAAATATTCAAAAAATTGTTTAAAAGTCAGCTCTAATTTTATTTAATCAGTCAAGTAGTTACGTTTCTCTCTCTCTCTCTCTCTCTTTCTCTCACTCTCTCTCATTCTCTCACTTACTCTGCCTCTCTCTCTTTCTTTCTCTCTCTCTCTCTCTCTCTCTCTCTCTCTCTCTCTCTCTCTCCGTCTCCCTTTCCCTCTGCCTCCTTTCACTCTTTGCAAACGGTATGCCATAGCACATATACCCCATTCTGGTTAGGACACACAAATGAAGACCATTTCGCGCTGACAGCTCTGTGGGTCTTCTGCATACATACATCGCTGCTCGCCTTTTTCAGCTGTGTGTGTGTGTGTGTGTTTTATTTTTTTTTGCTGTGTGGTATTTTTGTTGGCTTGTTGGCGCTAATTTGTTTTACTTTGTTTATATTAAAAACATTGTTTGGGCTATCGGATATCCGGAGTTCCGGACACCTCGACACCAGCGACAAATGGAATTGTGTAAACCGCAAAGGATAACATATGCCCAACACCTAACAGGCAACTGCCTGTCGGACTGCCTGCAGGAGACGTCATCTCTGTGTGTGTGTGTGTGTGTTTGTGTGTCCTTTGCATCTTTGTGGCACTGTCACATTATGCCAAGGCAGTTAAATTGTCATGAGGTCCAGGTAATTATGCGGTTGGGGCAACAGAGCTCGGTTTTGACTGCCAGCGATGTGTGTGTGTGTGTGTCTGTGGCCAGCTGAGGCTGAAGAAGCTGCTGCACAAGCACCTCCGCCCCCTCCTGAGTTGGCGGTTGATTCTTGCGGTGCAGCAACAGAAGCGGCCAACCACTCAACCAGCGCCAGCACCAGAGTTGAACAAAACTCTAAGCAGCTTAAGAGCTGCGCATAAATGCCCCAGATGCAGGCGGGCTTTACGGCATTGAGCCGAGGGCTTAAATCGAAACAGGTTAAATATAGATGAGCTTTACTAACATTAGTTTATGTACATATAGGTGGGCTGATCCAGCCAATTAACAGAGCTGTTGCAGTTGCATTGGATAGATGTGAGAGGTGAGGCTGTATGAGAAGGCTTGGGATTTAGTTAGTTAATGTAAGAATGGATATAGGGTTAGATATAGCTAAGATTGTTCACTAAGACCTAACATTTACTTTGAATGAAGCAAGCTTGTACTCAACAGATGCAAAGTTAATTTCATATAAAGCTGAAGGCGAAATTCTTAATTAAAATTGTGCGAATAATAAAAAAGCTATTGAAGACTATTCACCTTCTGGGATTCTCAACTCATTTCAACTAATCATAGAGTATATAGACTTTAGTAAAATACTTGAAGCTCTATGTACCATTCACATACAATACCGTGGCAATAAATGATTTTCTAGGTTCTAGCTTTTCGCTATATCTTAAACAACGAAGGTTTCCATAGATCTTTACTCTGCAAAGTTGAAGGGAAGATTAAGAAGGCATAAGTCACAAAGCTACAAAAATTCTCTAATTTTAGTTGAATTTCTAATCGAATCTGTAAGTTCTGTAACTGTAAGTTCCATCAAGCACAACTTTTTGCTAAGAATTTTCTACACAACAATTATAAAACATCAACATAAGTAATTTAATAAAAGATCAACTTGAACATTTCTCCTCGCTTGTATAAATATTTAAAAAATTAATTAAACCCATTTTCACGTTACCCGTTGCCTTTTTTAAGGCCCCGCTAAACGCTTTTGAACTGTGCGCAAATACTTGATTTGTTTGACCTTTCGCCTCGGGTGCTCTATTTGCGCAAGGCTCAACTCAAACCCATTTGCTGTCAGACAATGTCCTTGGCAAGTGAACAATCAGCACATGATCCGTGAATATCCACACACACACACAACCAGAAAAATGTTGCCAACGCCAACTTGTGGCGTGTCCTGCCTGCTCCCCCTCCTCGTTCACTGAGTACTCCTTCTCCAGCAAGCAATGCTATGCTCCTTATCCTTTTGCCTGCGTTTTTGGCACATTCTCGGTTTTCAGTTAAGTGACCGGAAAATTGGGATCCTTTACGGCACATTTAATTCACACATATGAGCGCCACAATTACCAAAGCACGCCCAGGACACAAGCAGACGCCAACACACACACACACATATATACATATACATATGGCGTAAGAGACACACACAGTGGGACGCAGACAAATAACACTTAAGAGCGATATGCCAGCAGTGGATTCCAGGCTAAAAGGAATTGTGCTGCTGCCGCTGCTGCTGGCCAAAAGGCACGCGCCACAGCAAGTCGCGCGTGCCACACACACACATACACACACACACACACATAGTGAAAGCCACTCAGCTGCAACCTCAGCAAGGACAACGAGCTGCCTTTTTTCACAATTTTACGCACACACAGTTAAAAAAATATATATATTTTTACATGTATATATATTTAAAAAGGAATTTATTCTAAGGACGGCAAACATTTTTCTGGGGTCTGCCATGCAAAAAAGGGTATATATAGATATATATAAATATATATGTGTGTATTAAAAACAATGCCTCGACGAGCTGGCAGTCAAGTCCTCACGAGTCTTGGCATGCTGTTGGATTTTTTTTTTTTTATTTTTACATACGCTATTGAATACCCTTTTGAAACTGAAGCATAAATTCAGCTACAATGAACTTATGCTAATTAAAATTAAAATACAGGATAAACACTGCAAAATTAAAAAAAAAATTGTTATATATATTTATGTTTGACAACGAGTTTTATACAATTTTCTTGGCATAATTTTTAGAGATTTCCATATATTCATTTTTTTTTTAACTAGCACAAAAATTATTAGTATTATTATTAGTATTATTATTATTATTATTATAACAATACATTGTAGTTTTTTTTTTACAAATTAAAAAGTTTGTGGAGTATTTCAAAGTACTTTAAAGTATTTCAAAAAATTGCAGACAATTTTATTTATGTTTCTTATCATAATATTTTAAGATATCCAGATATTCATATTTTTTTAAACTAGCACAAAAATTAAGCATATAATTATTATTTTTATTATTATAAAAACATGTTGCGTTCATATTTTTTAAACTAGCAAAAAAATTGGGAAAAGTATTATTAATACATAATGATAATAATCATTATACAAATATTTTTTAGAATTTTGTTGTCCACCCATTAAATAGTTTGTAGAGTATTGCAGCTTCGTTCAACGCTCCGCTATAGAATTATTTTTTTGCAGCCAACCAACAGATAAGTTCAGCTTACAGATTTATTTACGTTAGATGTCGCATGATGATGTGTGGCAAGCCGCATGCCACAATGCCAGGCGACAACAACAGCGACAACAACAACAATGGCAACAAAAATGGCCACACAGATAATTGTTGGCTGTTGTGGTGCGCTGTGTTATGCGGTTATTTGGCGCCAGCATTTGGGTTCGTGTTAAATGCGATTTTAATGAGAGCTGGAAGACAATTTGCGGCTCAGTTCACAGCGCTGCAAGTGACACCAAAAGAAGCAGGCAGAAGAAGAAGAAGAGAGGCAGAGGAGTTTCGGCTTTTGATGATTAGTGGTGCAGCAGCTGCAGTGGGTGGGAAGCCTGCACTTTGCATAGTTGGCTAACGCATGATCAAAAACTGAAAAGCAGACCCAATTGCCAGCCAATATGCAGCTCCAGCTGCCACGCCCATTACACACACACACACACACCCAACTCTCTGTATTACAGCCCGGCTCTGTTTTCCTTTTGGCTGTGAACGAAATTTGCTTTGGCTCAAACAAAAATTTTTGGTTTGTTGCTTCGACCAAATGTTGTTTGCTGTCTTTGGGCCAACGATTCAGGAACTGCTCCTGCTCCTCCTGCTCCACGAGCTTCTAGCTTCTGCACCTGAGTTGGTTCCTGTGCCTCGGCCTTTGCTTGGAAATTGCGTTTCCGTTGCACCAAAACCAGGCACCAAAAACAAAAAAGACGAAGAAAAAAGGCAGAGAGAGAGAGGGAGTTACAGCGAGAAAGAGAGGGCGGTAGTGGGAGTTTCAGCTCTTTCTAGATGCACGGCGACACGGCGCATTTCCTTTCAGCATCCTTTGCCGTACACACACGCATTCACACACATACACACACATGTGTGTGAGCGCTTTGTTTGTTTGGTTTTTGGCGGAAATTTTGCGCTTGCAAATCGCATGGAAAATTCGAGCCCCAACTTGGGAGAACGTAGCCCATGTCCTGGCCGTGCCATCGAAAGGATTTTCATTTGGCAGCTTAGCAACGATGCGGGCTGCTGGACACACATAGACGCACACACAACACACACTAACACACGCTCACACGAAGCTGCAGCTGCTTTGCGACGAATCGCGCCAACGACTTTTGCAGCGGCTGAAGCAACAAAAGCGCCTCCCCCCACCCCATGAGCCAAACCCACAGAGGCGCAGCTATGCAGCTGATGCAGGCATGGAAAGTGGCGGGAGGAAGGCGAGGAGGCTGGGCGACGAGCTCCTAGTTGCAGGGGAGGAGTCTGGGCTGGTCAGAGCTTAACAACGACAACGGCCAACGGCGACTTGGGGGCTCGAGCATCGATTGAATTTATTTGCATTGTACGCAGCAACAGCAGGAGCTGGAAAAGGAGCAGCAGCAGGCGCAGCCGGACCAACAGCAGCGGGCAACGCAGCAGGAGTAGTAAAAAGTATAGAAAGAAGAGCAGGAAGAGTAGCTGGAGCAGGGAGCAGGAGCAGCAGAAAGAAAAGCTATAGCATGAGCTGAAGCAAATTCAACTCCCTCTAGCTTTGCCTCTTCCTCTTGCTCTTTCTCTTTCTCTCTTTCTCTCTCTCTGGCTCTGTTTTTGTATGCCTGCGTCTAGTTTTGTAGGCTGGTTAACAATTCTTTCGATTTTCATTTCCGTCTAGCAGCAGCAAACGAACAACAATTGCATGAGGCGCTGACCAGGAGGGGCAGCAGCCTGTTCGTGTGTGGTGGTGGGCGGGAGCGGGGATTACCGCACAAACATGGCGCAAAAATCATTAGAAACTCTTTTGTTAGCTAGCGCACGTTGCGTTGCGTTGCGTTTGCGTTTGAAATAAAACTGGAGAAAACTTCAACGACGGCGACGGCGACGGCGACGCTGAGTATACATTTTTTTTTTTACAGCAGCAGTAGGTGGAGAAGGAGTGGGCAGGGCAGGACTGGGCTGGGCAGGGCAGCAGCAGTAGATGGACAACGCGTCGTATGCGCAATTTTCTAACAGCAACAGCAGCTAACCAATTGACCAAGACCCAGGCCTAGGGCAGAGCCAGCTGCTGTTGCTGTGGCTACTACTATTGTTAAAGGGCTACACACACACACACGCTGAGGGAGTTTGTTGTGTATGTCTGTGTGTTTTTTTTTTCAGCTGGCTTTCGTTGATTTTGCGTGATCTACACTTTAAGCATTTGCAATTGCAACAACAGCAGCTGGGGCAGAAGCAAAAAAAAAAACAGAAAAAGAGTTGCTTTTGACCAAATCATTGGCAGACGCCATGGACCAAAACAATGCAGGAAAGCGCCGCAAAAGGATGCGACAGGATGCGCCAAGGATTATTCCGTTGCCTCGCACAATGATATGCTACACTCGATTGTGCCTTGGCTTTATTGGGTTGAGAGCCATGAAGCAGGCAAATTGAGTTCTGATCGGCTTTAAACTCTAAGAAATTCAAGAAATTTCCTTATTTTAATTATGAAAATTCTGAAGTCATTTTACAGGAATGAAACGTGATAAGAATTCGTTCAGGATTTGTATTTTAGCTCGTATTATCCGGGCTTCGCGTTCCTGCAGTTGTCTACTTTTAACATCTGTATTATATATTCTGTACTCTATATGCTATCTTCTGTCTTTTATACATCTTATGTCTTAGCACATGAAATATTAAACGAAAAACTGAGTTTTAATTATTTCTAGTGATTGCTTATCTTCTATACTATATTTCAGTCATACTACCATTTTTTTTTTTTGGCCGCAGCTATATGTAGAAGTATTATTAATAGTTGGTAAGTAGGGTGATATTAGTAGATCAAGGAATCATAATTTCCAGTAGAAAAGTTGAAGAAAGGAGCTCGTTAATCTGAGAATGAATTAAATCAAATATGTGTTTATACTGCAATTTTCTTGGTTGATCTAAAAACTAGATTTAGTCAGGGAGATTTTGAAACATTTATATAAAAGGCTTATGATGATACGATGATATGATGAAATGATGATGTGAAATAAACATTATTTGAAGTTGAGTGTTTCTCTTAAAGTTAAGAGCGAATAAGCTGAAGCTGAGGACTCAGGACTCAAAAAGTTCCTTCAATGCTGTTTCCAGCACCTCTGCTCTTAGCTTGATACTTTTCTGAAACACTCTAGATATCTCTGCAAAATCCCTCTCTCACTCTCTCCCACTCCTTTGCTCGATCTTCGTACATTTTGTCATTTCGAATTCTTCGAATGTCCATTTGAAGCCACTCAAAATCTTGAAGTTTTGGCCATTGCCTTTTGTCTTTTAGCTCAACAGACATCAAATACCCTGGCGGCTGGCTCTTGAGAGGGTTTGCTCTGTTTTCAGTTTTTTATTGCTGATTGGTTTGTTGCTCAGTTCGATTTGTGGGTGAGCTTTTTGCCTATACCGAAATGTCAGCTCCAGGAATATTCCACTTGATGTCCACTCCTTGTGCTCTGTTTTGGCTTTGGTCTGTTTTGCTTTCGCTTCTTCTTTCTAGTGGCAATGTCCATTTCCTGTCGCCATTTCTTTGACTTGCCTCGACTGCTCTGGCCGCTGCCAATATAAACTCTTTCGCTTTGCTAGCGGATGTCCTTTAACGTGGTTTCCACACCGCTGCCCACTGCACTGTTCTTTTTACTTTTTTTCACGCTTTTCCCTCCAATAATTTGCACTTTGAAATTTCCTACTCGCCACGGCGGAACGGAAGCCAATACTCGCTAGTTTTTCTCGTTTTTTTTTTTTTCAATTTTTAGCTTTCACATTTTTTTTTTTTTTTTTTTTTTTTTTTTTTTTTTTTTTTTTTTTTTTTTTTTTTTCTTTTTTTTTTTTTTTTTTTTTTTTTTTTTTTTTTTTTTTTTTGGCTGTCATCTTTGAGTTGGCGAATGCGGAAAGGGCTTTCATTTCCGGCGCAACGCAAATCGACTTGAATAAATGCAAAAAAGATTGTAGGGAGCACTGAATGCTAAAGAATTCTGAAATATTTAATGAATTCAACTATTTGAGGTATGAAAGAGTTTTGTAAAATAATTTTAATTGACTTTTCAAATAAGTCAATTAGAAATTAAACAATTCGGCTTCTATGTGATATCATAGAGATTGTCAACTAGAATTATTTCAAGGATAAAACCTTATATCACATGTTATTGAAATATCTACTTTTTGTTATATTTATAACAATTATTGTTTGCGAAATACAATTCCTAATAATTATGAGTGTTTTATAAAATAAATACTTGCAAAACAATTGTATAAGACCTAGGTGAAGTTTATCTAAATATTTATATTTTTAAGGATTTTTTTTATTGTAGCTTTGTCTATAAAAACGATTGAAGAATAATCTGTATCAAAAGTAAGCTTCTACAATGTTTCTGTAATTTAACTAAATATTTATTGCAATTTAAAAAAATAAAAAATGATTCTAAGTAATTAATTAAAAAATTGAGAAAGCCTTACTAGAAAGGTTTCAGTCTTCTTGGAAAATATGTAACAGTATACAAAAGTTATAAATATTTATAAACAAATGTAGCATATTGAGAAGCAATATAACCCATTTAATCTAGAATTAATCATGTTTTTTTAAATTTATAATATTATATATATTATATTATTTTTATTTTCTATAGTTTGAGTATTTTAGGTTGAGCTTTGAAAATTTACACATGTACGCATGTAGACACGACATTCCCAAGTCTTAAGATATGATAAAAATTCAATAGAATATTTTTTATATATTGTTTTTAATATACATATTAGCAATTTGTCATTTTGGCGCTCGCATTCATTTATATAATCTATAGGCACATTGAATAATATGCTAAGAACTATTAAATAAATATTTGTATATGCATATGTACATATAAATATATGTATGTAGGTTCAAGCAAATGATTTTGATTCGCTTTTGTAGTTCGGCGGGCTTTCGTGTTAGCCGAAGCTGCCTGCAGAGAGGCCGAAGAGGCGCTTATAAATATTTACGATGCTACGCTTTTTTCTACACACACACACACACGTGTGTATATAAATATATATATACATACATATATATATATATGTGTATAAAATTTATATAAATTTAAAATGCCAGCCAATGGGCGTTGAACACGAAGCGTGCGAACGGCTCGCCAAAGCGCACGAAGCACAAAAAAGGCCAAAAAAAAAGCGAGAAAGCAAATCAAATAAAATATGCAAAATATACAAAAACAAACTCATACACATACACACACACACACGCATGCACGAGCACACACACACACACACACGCAGGGGCTTTAGTTTAGTTGTTGTTATTGGTTGCGCACATGTCAACCTTACAACAACAACAGCAACTGCTGCTGCTGCAGCAAGAGGCCTACAAGCAACAACAACTGTGCGAGCTGCATATTAAAAATGCGTTCGTGGCGCCGCCTACCGAGTGACGTCACCAGCAGCAGCAACAACAACAACAACAACAACTATAGCAAGTTCGCTCACTCGCATTTTGCATTTCCTCTTTGGCCACTGCACATCTTTCTGCTTATTGCCTTTTGTTGTTTCTGTTTCTTTTTTTTTTCGTTTCGTTTTTTTTTTCTTTTTGTTTTGCGCAAAAGTTTTTGCTCTTTTTAGCCTTGCCAATGAGCGGCGTCTAAGAGAGCGTCGCAGCAATGCTCGGCTCGCTCTCGCTCACACGCGCGCTATCCGAGTTGGTCTATACGAAGAGGGGGGTCGGGTCGCCTCTCACCTAAAACTGCTTGATTTGTGCTGTGCGCTTGTGTGCGTGCGCTTGTGTGATTGTGTGATTGTAGGGAGCGCAAAGCTTGCGCGCTCGCTCACACCCATGCATTTTGTAGCTAGCTGTGCTGTGCCAAGAGGGCGTGGCCAAGTGCTGTAGTTTTTCTGTGCTCTTTGCGCAGTAGTTGGCCTAAGCAGCAACAGCACCAGCAGCAACAACAGCAACAACACCAACAAATACCATGAATGGCTGCAATAAGCTGAAGATATTCGTCGTCGGGGGTTGCGCTAAAAACTATTTGCAACATTTTCTTACTGGACCCAATGCAGCAGCTTCTCTCTTTCTTTCCGGCTAAAAGAATGAGGCACGCAATTGCTGTTTTGTTGTTGTTGTTGTTGTTATTGTTGCCGTTGCCTGCTGCTATAATTGTTGTTGTTAGTGCACTCGTAGGCGCAGTTTTTGGTTATGCGTATCTTGACGTTATTCGCGATTTTTATGTATTTTTGCCTTATTGGCTCGTGAATTACCAGCTTTGCCCCAACCACTGCCTATCCATTATCCTCCACCGCCTCCGCCTTCACCTATTCACACCTTGCTCCAATCAAAGCTGCGACTGAAGTCAAATAAATGCCCAGAGGCTTGGCAGCCGCTACTTGCTCAAGTACAGTCCCGCTTGACTTTAGTAAATATAAAATAATTATTCATTAATTATGAACAGCACTTAAACATTGATTCTTGAAAGATCACAGGCAAATGCAAGCCAACAGCAGAGAGTGCACTTTGCCGCTCTCTTAAGCAGCTCCGTGCGGTCTCTTAAGACGCGCTGCTCAACGAATTCGCCGCAGAAAAACAAACGGCATTAACAGTGTTGCCAGATTAGCTATTTAATAGCATTTTTAGCTATTTTTGAACCCTAA
>NW_022045860.1:2139080-2173759 GCF_001654015.2 Drosophila navojoa | reverse complement strand
ACAATGACAATGACAATGACAATGACAATGACAATGACAATGACAATGACAATGACAATGAGAATGAGAATGAGAATGAGAATGACAATGACAATGACAATGATAATGACAATGACAATGACAATGATAATGATAATAACTGACGTAAATAGTTATATAAGCAATAGCAATAATTATACCAAATATCACAAAAATGTAGTTCCAATGATGATGATGATGATAATAAAAATAATTGGACTGATACAAAAAAATACAGCATTATCTTTGTATTACCATCATGAACATGTTCGAGTCCGTAAAGATATATGAATTTATGCATATACATACATATACAGCGCATATATACATATACAAATGTACATAAGTATATTGATATAGAGATATACTCCAGCAATTATCATAATATTATATTTTGCACTGAAAGTTTTGCTTATCTTTTATTTATCCATAAGATTTGCGTTTGCTTAACGATTTCACTGAAAAGAAACAAATTTGCATTTTGTGTTTCTCCTCTGTTTTATTTCTCTTGCAGCCGGACAACAACAACAACAACAACAACAATTTCTCGACTAGAGAGAAACAGCCGTAAAATGTGCTAAATAGGGAATAAGGAGAGAAACAAACGAAACGCAACAACAGCAGCTCGTACAAAGTGAGAAGCCAACAGAAACCGTACCATGGACATGACCAAGGACATTATGGACTTCGAAAGGAAGTCGCTAGACAGCAGCTGCGGCGAGCAATTCGAGCCCAGCGACTACACAATGGTTAATGCAGAGCTGGCCAAACAGGCCGCACAGACGGCACAGCCGGTGGGCCAGGTGGAGCTCGACCTACCGCTGGAGCTGGCCAAAAAAGAGGAGCCAGAAGTACAGCCAGAGCCGCTGCAGCAGCTGAAGGAGGAGAATCGAGCCGTTGCCGCCGAGAAGCCAGCTATGCTTAATGAACAGGCGCTGACGCCACCGCCACGCCCACTCACCTCCAGTGAGGTGGTGGGTCACAGTGAGCCCAGCGATCCGGAGCTACAGATCCAGCTGACGGCCAAGAAGAGTCGCTCCTTGCCCGTCTCCCCACAGCCGCTCGTCGCCCACAATTTGGCCGCCATTGGACTCTTTGAGTTCGGCAAGACGGTGGAGACGCCGGAGCTGAAGCCCAAAATGAATCACAAATTGTTGCCACCCGTCAATGTGGGCGTGGCGCCGCGCAAGGCAGCGCCCAGCGCGGGCGGGGATAACCAACAGTTTTGCCTGCGCTGGAACAACTATCAGTCCAATCTGACAAACGTCTTCGATGAGCTGCTGCAGAACGAATCCTTCGTGGATGTGACGCTCGCCTGCGACGGCCAGTCGATCAAGGCTCACAAAATGGTGCTGTCCGCCTGCTCGCCCTACTTTCAGGCACTGTTCTACGATAATCCCTGCCAGCATCCGATTATCATCATGCGCGACGTCAACTGGTGCGATCTGAAGGCCCTGGTCGAGTTCATGTACAAGGGCGAGATCAATGTGTGCCAGGATCAGATCAATCCTCTGCTAAAGGTCGCCGAAACCTTGAAGATACGCGGCCTGGCTGAGGTGGGCGCCAGCTCGACCGCAGCGGGCCTGGGTGCTGCCGCAATGCTGCCCGAGCAGCGCATGAGCGTCTACGACGATGAGGAAGATGAGGATGAGCTGGCCGCTGCGGCAGCCCTGCTGAACGACGAGGACGAGGATGAGCTGCTCAAGCCCAAGCGTGCTCGCCTGCTGGCCAAGCTGCGCGCTGCTGAAACGGCGCTCGATCTCAATCAGCGCCAGCGCAAGCGTTCCCGAGACGGCAGCTATGCCACGCCCAGTCCGTTAAGATCGGAGTCGCCCAGCTCGCAGTTGCCGCTGGCCATGACCACGTCCACCATCGTGCGCAATCCCTTCGCCTCGCCCAATCCACAAACGCTGCCCGCCTCCTCCGGCTCGAGCAGCAACAGCAACAACAGCAACTGCAACAGCAGCAGCAACAGCAGCTCCACAGCCACAGCAGCCGCCCAGCCGTCAGCCACAAACTGCTCCAGCTCCAGCTCGGCCGGCGTTCCCTCGAACGGCTCGTCATCCGCTGCCTATCGCTCGCCACCGCCGCCGCCTCCACCGCCGTCCTCGGCGCACAGCAATGGCAGCTCCGCCGCTGGACTCAGCTCACCCACTGGCAATAAGAGTTCGGCTGCCGCAGCTGCTGCGCAGTCGCAGCTGCCGCCGCACATGGCCGCCGCTGTCGCTGCCGCTGCCCACCACGCCTCTGCCAACGTGCCGCCTCCGCCGCCGGGCGCCGCCGCCTCCATGCATCATCATGCAGCCGCCGCTGCCGCTCAGCAATTGGCCGCCCAGCATCAGCTCGCCCATTCGCATGCCGCCATGGCCAGCGTGCTGGGCGCTTCGCTGGCCGCCGCTGCGGCGGGCGGCGCTGCTGCACCGGGCAGCGCAGCCGGCGCTGGCAATGCCCCATCCTCGGTGGGCGGACATCATGACGATATGGAAATCAAACCGGAAATTGCCGAAATGATACGCGAAGAAGAGCGGGTGAGTTGACTTTTGACGTTAATGATATTTGAAATATGATATGAAATGATGAGATCATATATTCTGATCGAAGATGATCTATGTATTTATACAAGAGTAGCTCTTAAATAAGGAATATAGCTTGATTTTTGTCTATAAATGATATTTTTAGTATCTAAATATATTACATAAATCCATATTGAGAGCTTATGGATTTAGATCGTATGCCAATTTGTCCTTTTTAGGGTTTTCAGACTTTAATCAGGCAGTTCTT
Organism: Drosophila navojoa; assembly: GCF_001654015.2. Next base: position 2,170,960 of record NW_022045860.1, on the reverse strand, counting down.
GGAATATAACTTATTCAAATTTATAATTCTGTTCAAGAATTTTCCAGAATTTCTTCAGCTTTGCATTGCCATTTTTCAAGCTGAAATTTCTACTTTGGGTTCTCCCTTTCCTAATTAAATTAGATTATATGCACCAAATATTATTTATTTTGATCGCAATGTTCCTTAACTCAAATTGATTAGCGGTATTTTGTACTAATTGTTTAAAACAAAAATCGACTACGCATAATCTACATGAGTGGCTGATGATTTGGCAAATTTGTTCCAATGTATAATATATTTATGACTACTCGAACGTACGCACAATCAGTAACTAGATTGATATTGATGACAGATTAACTAATTGGCTAATTAAAGCCAGGTAAGAGCATACGTAGAATGTGTCTCTATATGATATGGAATATTGCTAGCTATTTTACTTGCATTTCTTAACGAGTCAAAGGGTTGGCGATCGAAGTTGAATTAATTTTAAATAATGCGCATACGACGCGTGTGACTAAAAACAAAAAATACCAAAGACAAACAAACAGCAGAGTTGGAAAAGTGCATAAATGCATGCCTATTACAAATGAATTTACACAACAACAACAACTACAACTCAAGTGTGTTGGTTGTTATTTCTATTAGATAGCGCATTAAAGTCGATTTTCTATTTGTATAAAGTAAAAACAAAAAGCCAAATTGCGTTGCATTTGCAAAAGTCAGGGCAAAAGAGAGAGAGAGAGAGGGGGGGCGGACAGCAAGTGGTGGAGGGTTTGAGGTCTCGACATTAACTGCGTCAACGACTTGAAAAATAATTCAACATTTAATGCTAATGAGGCCAAATTGCGCAATGCACGCATAGACCAAAGAAAAGTGGGCTTCAGCTACAACAACAATCACAACAACAACAACAGAAATTAGTTAAACAAATGACAAAAATTGATGGCAATGCAAACAAAAGTGCGCAAATATTTGAATTGCAACACGTTTTGTTGTTGTTGTTGATTTTCTTTATTCGTTTATCTCAAGGAGTTGCATTGCATTTAACTATAATTCCGACTAATGCGGCTTTAATTTCAACATTGATTGCACTTCAGATGCAGAGTGCAGCGCATGCACTGAGAGAAACGGGCGGCGAGCAGATGAAGCAAAAATTCACTTAGCTTGGGCAAAATAATTGTAAATTTCTGCACTGAGAGAAAGGCGTAGCAATAGATGCCTGGGTATATAAACACTGAGCGAACTGAAACGCCTGATGAGTATTGAGGGAGAACAAGAAATGCATTAAGTTTTGTCTCAGTGTAGCTAAAATCTTGCCTATAACTCTAGATATGTATCTAGATATATATTTATTTGAGTTTGTTTCTAGCTTATGTTTGACTTTGCTTGCTGCAAAGATTTTATGTAACACTCTTGACATTGAATTTCGAATGGATTTTTTTGTTGTGTGATAATATTTTTTTCATATATTATTTTTGCACTTAAGAAATACCTGTATGCATTATATAGTATATAAATATGTGTATATATATATATATTGTATTTGTATATCTAATTGTTTTTGCTTTGTTTTTTGTTGTTGTTGTTGTTGTGTTTGATTTGTGGCATAAATAATGCATTATATGCGTCGTTGTCGCTGTTCGATGGGTGTATATCGGAATGTGAATGTGTGTGTATGTGTGTGTGGCTTATGAATATGAATGCTGAGCTGTAGATACATATATATATATATACATATATTCAATATGTAGCAGCTGCTGCATAAATGAGGGGCGAAAAGTTACAACAACAACAAATATGAGAAATGAGAAGGAAAAAAACAACAACAAACATAAAAACACACGATGGCAACCATTTTCTTCATTTTTGCGCTTAATTATCTTTTTGCTGGCGCAATTTACTGTTGCTCTGTTAATTTATTGAAATGAAATCAAGAGAAAATTGTAATAAAAAGGAAAGAAATAAGTAAAGAAGAAGCAGAAGCAACGGAAAGAAAGAGCCAAAAATAAAAAACTTTTTTCGGCGCAAGGCAAAAACTTGAGCAGACGCTTGGCTGTCATCAATGGGGAAATCCCCGTCAAGACGAACACCCCCAAAAAAGAAACCCCACAGCCCAGCACACGCACCCACCCCTAAGAGTCGTCCGCAACAGCTGCCCGATGAACTCAACTGCGTGTAGGTGGCAAATGTTGGCCAAAAAACTGAGCGCCTATTACTTAATAGAGTCACAGCCGTCAGGGCACTTGCTCTCTGAACTCTCCCGAGAGGCGGGCGAGCAAGCGAGCGAGCAAGCGAGAGCGCTTAGCTGAGCTTTCATTCACAGACAGTGTGTAGTCAACACGCACACACACACACACACACAGCCAAACACACTCTCGCACACACATTGAGAGCGCTGAAATACCAAGCAGTCAGCAAAAGTTACGCGAAGTAACAAATGCCATGGCTGCTGCGTATAAGTAGATGGGCGTCTGAGAGTGAGAGGGTGGGCGTGGTGGTGTCTGTGTAGCACAGTTCTTGGCTCCCCCTTGGCCCCACTCTCCCACTCTCCTACTCACCCACTCGCTCTGCCTTGCCCTCTCCGCCTCTCGATGTGTTTACACATCATTTTGTGTGACGCTCACTTGAGTTCCTTGACTTTTTGGTGGATTCTCCTAGCAAGGCGCTTGTGTGGGCATACCACGTAGCGGCATTGCATTAAGGGTATATCAGCCAAGCTTTATATAATTTTAAAAAGAGTAAATCTAAGTTCTAGTTACATATATTTTAGAGAATCTAGATTGGAGAGCTCTGTCATATCGTAGGATCAGGCCACCCCTAAAGCCAGTTTATTTTCATCATTCGCAGGGTATCTCAGCTGCTATCAATCTCTTAAGCAACGTCTCCTTGGCTTGCATTCATGGCAAGCAATTGTTTTTGTAAGAAAATTACTGAAAATTGCCAAGTGCGGAAAAGTTCTTTGACAGCTCAGTGAGCAGCTGCCGCGAGAGAGATAGAGAGAGAGTGAGAGAGAGCGAGAGGGCGCACGAGGGATAGTCTTTGTCTGCAGTATTAGTCATAACTGTAATGTGCGAGTCGCAGAGTCTGCGAGCTACTTGTCTTTAAGCCTCGAATGTCGAATGTCGATGTCGATTTATGCAAATCAAGTTGCTTGAACTCCCGAATGGAGCGGGCAGAGCGGAGGTCGTCAGCTACTTACAAGTGATACCGAGAGTAAGAGAGAGAGAGAGAAGGAGAGAGAGAGAAAGAGAGAGAGCACGATTGTCTTTTTGGGGATCGTGTGAATCAGTGCTTGGGGATCAGTGAGTTTGTCAACTGTTTCCGGAGTATCGAACTGTGGGGTCGACGGCTCATTAGGCCAGTTTGATTGATTTCCACTCTTAAAAGCCGCAAATAAATCAAATTTATGTTTTTGGGCTCTTAGTTTATTCTTCTTTTATTATTTAACATAAATGAAAACCTTTCAAGACCACCACGTAACCCGCACAGTGTATACAAAATATATCAGTGGGGCAGGCATAATTCTCTTTACCCCTTTTTTCCCCCCTCTGTGCGTTTATTTGCCGGCTCACTTAAGGGCTTAATAAAGTTTTAAGGTTTGTTCTCTGCATTTGCTTTTATTGCTATTTCGAAAGAAAAACGAAACAATAGTAGAAATCTTAGAAATTTATACGAAAATATAATCAGGAAATGAACATGCTCTATAATTTATGGCACAATTTTCGATAATATGTCGTGCATTAGCTGCTGCTGCTGCTGCTGCTGCGCTGTTTCTGCTTCTTCCTTTTCGTCTTCTGCTTAAATCATTGGGAAAGCAACAACAGCAACAACAACAAAATAAACCCATAAAATGTGATATTATAAAACGCACGTCAAAGAATTCGCCTCGGGCCACATACTCGAAATAAATAACTAATTTATTTTATTGAGGGGCAAAAGGCAACAGAAATAATAATAATAAAACAAAAAAAAGCTAAACGAATGTATATTAAGCACCATATATAGATCTTATCGCTGGAGAACTAATGCACAATATAATAATAATAACAAATGCTTGTAATCTTTGGGTTTTTTAAAAGTAATTTCCTTGATAAGATTCCATTCCACTCCATTCCCGCTTGTAGTTTCTCTATTAAATATAATACCTAGACATGTATGCTATATATACAATCTATATATATATATATTTATATATTATATGCATGGCTCAGTTATATGGAATACGATACACAAGCTAATCGCTGGCAATTAAATGCGCTAGTTTAGACATTTCCATTGTCAGAGACATTCGACAATTTTGAATGACTTGGAATAATTTATCTTGAGACCCGTAACACAATTTACAGCCTAACGGTGATTCGTTTAAATAAAAACCGATTATATGTTGTGCCATAAAGTGTTATATAAATACGAAACTCTTGTGATATTTACGTCAATTGCTCGAGCTAAAAACAAAACTTATCTACACAATAAAAATGCACAGAAAAAACCAAAGAGAAACCAAAAAAAAAAAGGAGGAATTATACTTCAATTAGAAAATCTATTTTCGGATTGGTATATCTTTGGTCGGATATGTTTTTATTAAGTCGCAATGGTATGGCATTTGGAACTTGTTCTTAATTGCACTGACTCTGAATACCTCTACTTCTACAATATATATGTGTAGAAGTACGATAATGCTTTACGATTATTCCTTTTGGATATATTTCATTGTCATCTTTCTTCTCCATTCCATTACATTTCATTTTTATTCCTATCAGTTCTAACTATTTGCAATCTTTTTCTATATTACGCTTCCGCTAATTTATTATAATAGATTATATTATTCCGATTGTTTTCTATGATTTAAGCACTAGTTCCATGCGACTTTAGCTCACTTTTGTTCCATTCTATAGCATTTCATTGCATTGCAATAGTTTTACTTAATCCCTATCAATATCTTTGATATAATTAAGATATGTTTCTGTCTTAATTACCCACCCCCCTCTCGAGTTTATTCGTCATGTTCATTCACCCTCTCTCGCTCTGGCTCTCTCTTGCTTAAGATCTTTTGCTTTTGGGTCGTTGGCCGCAACAAAGACAATTTCCATTGGCAGCAAATTGAAGACAACAGCAACTACAACAACAACAACAACAATAATAACAACGACAATAATAATTCAACATTCATATTTTCCAGGCACATTCACATCCATTTACATCTTCATCTCAGTCCCCCTCTCACTCTCTCTCTTTGCATCTCTCTTACACCTTCTGCGCGCCATTTGTTTGCGCTGCGTTAATTTTTGTTATATTTACATTTTTGTTGTTTTTTTTTTTTTTTGTATTTTTTCATTTCTCATTTATTTGACTGGCTTTCATTACATTTTATTTATTTATTCCACATTTATTGTAGGGTACACAACATTTCTATATATCGTTAGTTCAGTTGGCGACGAACAACTCGACCGACTGTTGTCTTTATAACGATGACGACGACGACGACGACGATGATGATGATGGTGGCGATGATGATGATGATGATTATTATTATTATTGTTATTATTGCCGTTGTTGTTGTCGCTGTGTTTTCATTGTACGAAGACATAAGAAAATTATAGGTATCTGCCCTTATGGCGCAGCGCAGCGAAGCGAAACAATAAAATATAAAATAAAATATGTACGAGTATGTTTACGCAATTACAAACAAACAGACAAACAGATCAACAACAACAACAACAATAAGACCTGCACATACACATAGCTAGAGCTGAGCTGCAACTGCCACAAGAGCCGCAGCGTTCGCCGTTGTTGTTGTTGTTGTTGCAGGGGAGATGAGGCGTCTCTGGCAATACAATATTTATAACTGACAGTAGCAGCAGCAGCAGCAGCAGCAGCAACAGCAGGTGCTGGGTACAGTTACACACGCACACACACACACGAAACTTTGTCTTATGTATCTTACAGATACTTTCGACTGCATCGCCCAATTAAACATAGCCGAATTTTAATTTGCTAAAATTTTCGTGCAATTATCCTTAAGATGATGGAATTACTCCATGATGTCTAGATCTGGGCACTGATATATACATATATAAATATATTTTAATAAATATTTAAAGTGTATTTGTATACATTAACGATTTCCGCTAACAGTCGCAGTATAACAAAAAATGCTTTTCCACATAGTAAACAATTTTCTTTTTGATTTTACAAATTTCTCAACAAAATCTTAATGTAAACCCCACAAAATTTCGTATAAATATATTAAAATATATTCCTTATTTAGAACAGTTCTATAATTTTACACAATGAGAATACAGAATAAAATATATTGCGTATTTATATCAGATATGGATATCAGAATAGAGATATTCTAGAATAATCTAGATGAAAATCTTGAATTTATGGTCGATTCTCCCTCAAAATTCTCACATAATTGTCTAACCATATAGTTGCTCACATTTAGCTTTACTTAGTAATGCTTTTTGCCTGCCTCTTTGCTGCATCCACATAATCATCATCATCATCATCATTATCATTGTCATCTGCATTAGCTGTCGCCCTCATCCGGATGACAAACAGTGTCGAATGTTGCGTAAAAAAGGACAACGCGCTAAGTAAACGCCTCTAATTTGGCATTAACTAAAAAAAGAAGAAGCAGCAGCAGCAGTAGAGATGCTATTCTAACTGCACTTAGTCGGCATATTAGCCAAATGCGTCAGTGGGGAGGTTGCAGAGTGTGCAGGTGAGAGAGAGAGAGGGAGAGAGGGGGAGAGAGAGGGAGAGAAGAGTACATAGCTATTCACATAATTGTGCTGCATTTTCATATTCTGCCCAGCCCTCGTCTCCTGCCATAATGCACACATACACACACACATACACACATAGAGAACTCAACTGCAACTAGCGCACATTCTGTGATGCTGTTCGGCTGGGCAAGTGGGCGAGTGGGTGTGGCAGGGTAGCTCGACAAGTGGCGGCAGTCTTTATGCAAAAGCAATTTGCTGGAAATGTTCGATTTGCTGGAGCAAACTTTGCTTGCTTTCCCCCCGCCCACCTTTTACACCTCCAACTCAATGCGAGTCGAGTCGAGTCGAGTCGAGTCGAGTTGAGTTTAGTCGACTCTCCTCTGGTTTTCCAGTTGTTTGACGCTGCGGTCGAGCCTGAGCTCCGCATATCGCATATCGCGTTCGCTATTGCTACCGTGCGTATCCTTTTGTGTGCCACTGTTGGCGCCAAGTGTGCGTATAATTTGGCTACAAATTGGCTTACATCTGGCACGTTTGCTGCCTGCCCAATTGAGCTCGAGTTGAGCTCTAAAGAGCCAAGCGAGAAAGTAAAACAGAGAGTGCTGCACAAAGCTCCGTTTAGCTGCTTAGGCTGCTAGAGTGTTGAGGGTGTTGATACACTAAGCGAAATGTTTGTGTTAGTTAGAATGTAAAAGGCTGAGGTTGGGAGTGAGTGAGAGAGACAGAGAGATATGGTTTAAGGAAGTGGAAGTGATACCATCGACTGTTAATAACGATCGCAAGACGAATAGGATTTTAGCTAGCTAACTGTTAATATACTGCGTGATAAGTGAACAAAGGTTGTAAAACCACTTAAATATGCACTAGAATTATATGATGCTAAAAATACACTGAAAAAAACAAACGTTGCTGAAGCTACATATAACATCTATCTAGCTCTTCCCTCCTCTCTCTCAATCACTCCCCCTCTCTCTCTTTCAATCACTCCCTCTCCCTCTCTCTATCTCTATCTGTACTCTATAAGAGCTAAGCAGGAACTGTTGAGATTTAAATACACTCTCTTAAACCCTAAATAGGCAATTCATACCACTCTAATATTCACTCACATTCCACACATTTTTTTAGTTCCAAAAATTTCCAATACTAAAACACTTGTAATGCCATTTTCTAGCAGTGTATTCGATCTTGTCTGTTTATTTATCTGCGACTGTTTAGTCGCAAACTGTAAATAAAATATTTTGTACCTATGTCCGTTTGCCTTTGAAGTTTTTCACCGATCAAATGCGGCTGGTGCCTGGTGCCTGGGCCGTGCGGTATGAAGGGGGCGTGGCATTTTTCGTTTGAAGCATCTTTGCAGCCGCCGTCGATTGGATGGCTGCTGGCTGTGTGTGATTGTGTGTGCGTTAGATTTGTTATTTTATTACTTTACGAATTTTAACACATCTGCAGCAGATGCATTTGTAAATTATTAAATGCATCTTGGAAGAACGCTGGAAAGGGAAGACAGACAGAGAGAGAGAGAGAGAGAGCGAGATAGGGCAGGCATCAAACAAACACATGTAAATGGCATGTTTGGCCAGTTGCTCAGCGTGTAGCTATATCTTTGGCCATGTATCTGTATTGCTAGCTGTATCTGTGTATCTCTGTGCATGTGTGTGCGTGTGCATATCAATATTTATTACTCTGTGTACTGTACAACAACAACAACAACAGCGTTTGCTTTAGTAAAATTCTGTTTTCATTATTTATTTCTTTTACTTTTGCCGCTCGACTTTTTCTTTGTTTTTCTTGTTCTTCTCTTTTTTTTCCATCATCTTTTCCCCGCGCTGCCCGCTGCCTTTTTGAATGCATTTCTTTATTTAGGCAGCCCTCTCGCATACCCTCGCACCCCCGCATCGCATCACAGCGTTAGCTAGCTCCGGCTGAGATCTGTTAAATAAATCGAATCATCTGTGCGCCTCGCCTCATCCATTGCATCCATTGCATTTGGCTTCCTCCCCGGTGCCAGTGCTGCGTGTAATTATTACGATTCTGGATATATAATTTGTAAAGCGAAACATATGTTCGTATTTGGTTTTTAATGTATTTCCCTGTTGCAGCAGTTTTCTTATTTATGTATTTTATTAGTTGTGCTGCATGGGGGCACATTTTATGGCCACATCGAAGTCCGCCTTCACAACTTGCTCGAAATATTGTTTAGAAAGTAATTCCAAGACGTTGCTTTCAAATGCATATCCATTTTCCTTGATTTCTGAGTGCCTGCCCAGCATATGGCTATCCGAATTGCTCTACATTGCTATTGCTTAGACCAAGGGTTCGTGCTGCTGCTGCTTAGCCCTGCAACAATTTCTATTGAACGTGGCAATTGATTGAAGTTAGCTGCAGTTTAGAAACGCATACAAAGTAGTTGAAGTGGGCGGCATATAAATAGATATATAATATATATAAGAAATTATAGATAAAAGAGCATTTAGCTAGATTTCGGCTAGATTATAAAGATCAATTGGTCAAGTGTTGAGCATGTAAATCTCCTTGGATCTGGTTTAGTTATGGAAGATAAGCAGAAAGCTTATAGCTCAACATTGAAATGATTTTATATGGATTTAAGTTGATTTATAAATAAGCTCATTGCAAACGAAAACTCGAGAATCAAACAACATTTCCTCGCCTTTTCTTATATAATTTACAAACATATAAAAATAACAAAAAACTAAAGTTCATACCACAAACCAAAAATTTCTAGACAATTTTGGCATAGCTTCGAGTATATTAAGACAGAGCAGATAGCAAATAATTTCAAGAATTTTGTGAAATGTTAAGATCCCTTGGCTGACACATAAATGCTAATGGGCCACCCTCGCATTAACAGCAAATAAGTTGAGCATACAGTGTATATACAAAGATATATATACACGTGTATATATGTACATACATGTATATGTATGAGAAGACTTACACCTGCGGGCTCTTGGGACTTACCTGTGCACAAAAATGCAAATGCAAGCGACTAAATACGACGCTGTCATCATAGATAAACAAAAACAAAAACAAGCAGAAAGAAAAAAACTATCGTATTTACAATATTTGCTTAACGAATACATTTTCAACTCAATATTTGTTTAACTGTAACGCCAAAGTCAATAGGAAAATGCTTAAACAAGGCAGATAAACGCTAACAGCGACAGCGACAGCCACTTGACCACGCCCCGTTGCTAAATTGACACCGTTAATAGAAATGAATGATGAATTCTTTGAGGCCAAGATGCTGTTAGACAGCACCAGACTATGCCAGCAGACTGTGCGGCAGCAACAGTTGCTGCTGTATATGTTGCTGTCGTTGCTGTCGTTGCTGCTGTGGCTGCTGTTGCTGTCAACGCACTTTTTGGTGTCACTGTGCGAGACGCCGCATTAATTCTTAGGCAATATTTATAGTTGTATTTTGTCAAATATTTGCACAGTTTGTTTCGCGCGCTGCCAAAGGCATTTATCAAGGCAGGTCCGCTGTTGCAACAGTGTACGCCGCGTGCTAATTGCAGCCGCTGCCGTTTGTCATTCTCTACACACACACACACAAATATAGACAGGCATATAAATATATATATATAAAATATATACATATATATGTGTGTATGTATGTGTATATGTATGCCTATAGCTGCATCTTTAGCTCTTCATTCATTATATTGTCGCGCGCTTCTGTTTCTCTATGGATGTGTGCGTGTGTGTGCGTATCTATGTGAGGTCAAATTTACTTTATTAATTTCAACAGCCAGCGACAGCGGCTCGACCATAAATTCAAATCTATTTTTTTTTTTCGCGCTGCGTGTGCGTCGTATTTTTTTTTTTCTCGAGAAAATTGAAAATTAAATGCTAGCTAATTTTTTGTACTCAGCCTTTTGCCACACGCACAAATCGCTACTCGAAGAACATTTATAATGAATGGTATTTTAAAAATACTAAACATAGATGTTGTGAGCGCGTATGTCTATAGGAGTATGTGTGTGTGCGTGTGCGTTTAGTTCGGTCTGTACAGACTAGTTTATGTACATATATCATCAGAGCGAATAACATAATTCAATTTTTGACAAACACAAATAGTAAAGAATTGAATGCACTGAGCGAAATAGTTGGGTATTGTGAATAATAATCAGTTGAGCACATAATTTAAGCAGCCTTATATAGACTTATTTATATGCAAAGAGCGCAGTCGAATGTTCATTTCCTAATGTAGTTTGGAGTATGAGCCAAGACAAATGTTTTTATAAAAAAACTTATATATATAAACAGAAATATGTAGAATAATTAGTACCTTTCGAATATATAATATATACATACATATATGTATATATAATAAACAAATTCTAAATTTATAATTGTTGTCTTATAATAAACAACTTAGCACATGTATTATAAATAAAAACACTTTGTAGAACGGTCTACACTGAGAGAAAATCACTGAGTACATATGTGAAATTAACACAGAATTTATTCCAAAGCTAGAAATTTTATAGAGATTTTATAGAGATTAATTAATATATAAACACAATTATTTGGGCTTTAAAAAATTATAATATTTTTTTTTTAAAGTCTTCCAACTTGAAAGTCCTGTCAATTTCTTCAAGTGTATTTTGCGTACTAATTAATTATAACAATATTAAACAGCTAAATGAATACCAAAATTGTTGTTAACTTGCTTGCAACTACAAATTTGCTTTAATTACAGTGTATACAAGGCACACACACATACACACACATATATATACATATATCTATAATATATAGAGAGAGACACATGTTTCTTAGCAATTTGCAAAGCTGGCGCAATTTGTTTAGAGCGCAAAAGTTCCAGGAACAAATTGTAGTTTTTATGTTCGCAATAATTAATTAAATATTTTTATATAAGCTTTATATATATATGTATATATTAATGTGTGTGTGTGTGTGCTTGTGGGGCTGATTAATAACGCAGTTGAGTAAAACTAAATAAATGTTTGTGCAGAGCTATAATTAAATTTATGCGGCTGACTCACATATTGTGCTGAATAGACGCCAAGTTGGTCAATGGTCTATATCTATGTCTATGTCACTCACGATATACACACGCACACATAAATAGTGTATGGATAGATATATATCTCTCAATACATGCATACATTTGTAATGAAGTTGAGCGAAAATGCTGCGTCAGCCGACAGTAATTTAGATACAAATGTCGCTTCAGATACAAATGTATCTTTTTAGAGGCAACCGTAATGCATGTTATTTATTTTTAATGCACATGTCTAATCATATTCTTTTCTCAATGTGTATATTTATTCAATATCTTATTTCATTTATTCGGTCTTTCTAGCGAAAATCTGAGCAATGTTTTTTTCCTAGATATTTTTCTGCATTTGTTCAAATAGAATTTTTAATTATTCTTTTAATACAAATTTTTCGTAGTCGCTTTTTTTTTTTTTTTTTTGTTTTTGGGCTCGCTCGAATAACGAACAGGTCTTTGAACTGTATTTGCATGTGCGCCAGATACAAGATACAAAATCTATCTCTCTCTCTCTCTCTTTCTCACTCTCTCGCTCTTGCTTTGCACGGACAAGTTATTAAAGTTTTATGTAAATGTGCATAATTATTTCAAATTGTATTCTAAATTTATAGTTTGCAATGCAAAGAAACAATTTCGAGTTGTTGTTGACTAAGCGAATTGCTGTGTGGGGTGGAGATGAGGCAAGGCAGGGACAGGGGCAGGGCCTTTGAGGAAATCAGCAATTGTTTGTAAGTTGCTTTATTTTTATTTTTATTTTTTTTTTGTATTCTGCGAACGCTCGCGATTCCTCTTGATCTGCTGATTCATGTCATCGAAATTGGTTTATTAATGTTAAATTATGGCCGGAGTCTGAGGTGCGGCCAGAAAACAAATAATTTGTGAGTCAACTTAAAAGCTGTTTTAAATAATGATATAATAAATTGCTACGACTTGTCACAGGCGTGAATACAATTGATATATGTGCGTAATTTATAGCCATTATTTACTGACCCCAAAAACTAGTTTCAAACTTGTCATTAAATAGAAATAAAAAAAAACTACAGAAAAAAAAAAATAATAAAAAAATGAAAAACCCACTAATTAGGCCTGGAAAAGTTTAAATATATAGTATATAGGAAAACAAAATATAGTACAAGTTATGATATATAATTAAGCATATTATTGTATTTTAATATGTGAAGCAGGCGCTCGTTTCAATTAAAATCCAACTCTCATTAATAGGAAACTGAGGCGAACGCGAGCACGAAGTGTGAATACTCTATGTTATGATATGGGTTTTTAGAAAATTGAAGTGAAATATTTATATATAGATAGATTATATATATGTAATATATATAGATGTGGAAGATCTATAAGTTGTCAAATGAACTAATCAAATAATATACCTTAAAACTTTATAATATATCAACTATACAATTATATGAATTCTTTCTCTTCTCGTATCTTTTTAAGTCTATCATTTGTAGTCTAACACATATATTAACATATATTTATATATATCCGATATTCCATACACATAATATACCCAACATAATACCCTACAGCTTAAGATAAAGGCCACAAGCAAGAGAAACAATTTTCTTTTTTAATAATAATATCAAGTGGGCAAGACTTCTGCTCTCTGTAATTAAAGACTATATAGATATAAATATATATGTACACATATATATATGTATATATAAATTTATATGGTACTGCGGTTCCGACATATCATAAAATATATGTGTCTAGCCATTGGCATTGTGTTGGTGGTGTAATTTTTATAGTTTTAATTAATGGTTTTTAGTGCTTGGGTTTTTCTTTAGAGGGTGCGTCACATTTCCTACACGTACATATGTATGTCTAATGTGTTTTTCAGCATTTTCCCCTCGAGTTGCCTTTTTCTTTTTCTTTTCATATTATTTTTTTTGTCGGTCAGCCGCATTACATTTGTAATTATTTTCATTGTAGTTATGCATTTTGGGTTTTCATTTATATATATACACATATATAATTTTATTTCAAAGTCATCGTGACTTGGCACTTCGAGGCTTTCAAGTTGGAATTAGTTTTTTATGAAAATTAAATGCTGCTAACTGAAATGATTTTTGGTATTATTTTTCATAATTATTATATAAATGATATGCATTTGCTTAAATTATTTAACTCTTTTTTTGTTTGTTTCCGAGCATTTTTTGTATAATTATTTATATAAATTTTAATATGCATATAAATCAAAATTTGATTGCATACATTTATATAAATACATGTATAATAAATTTAATTATTTCAATATATTTATGTTTGAGGGGTTATTGGCGGCACGTTTTTATACCCTAGCCGAGGGTATGTGATACGGTAGATGGAGCTGAGAGTAATTTGAGTGTGGAATAGATTCACAAGGCAGAGAGCTCTCTTCTAAAAGTATATACAATTATTTAAATTAAATTAAATAGCTACGATTTTAATATATTTAGATACTCAAAGCAGCTCACATTACAGGATATCTGATAGTCGTTCTAAGCTTAGCTTAATCCATTCAACTTGTAAGCATTTATTTTCTGCTGCTTTTGTGTTTATTTGCATTAATTATTTATTTGCTCGTTTGGCAGTTTGCGCGCATGCGCAAATGGTATAAAAAATATATAAAAAATTCAAAAAATAAAAAAAATATAAAATAAAAAACGATAAAAAAGACAAAAAAAAAAATGGAATGTTTAAAATTTATTTTAATATACATTCTGCCCCGTGGCTAAAAGAGATAGATGGCGGCAGAGCGAGAGGGAGATGGAGAGATAGAGCTGGGCATGCCTTTAGCTCTGGTTGCTATATTCACTTCTATTAGTGAGAATTAGTTGTATTGTTGTTGTTAACGCTATTATTGTTGTAACCATTGTTGCTGTTGTTGTTGTTGTTGGCTATTTGCATTGGCAACGGCGTGTGGCGGCTGTCTAATCAAATCAAACATTCGTGGAGCTAAAAAATAGCGGCATTTTGATTGATACGCTATGTGAAGTCGACTCAACGTCGAATTGAAGCTGAACCGAGTTGTTGTCTAGCTAATTATATAACATCGGGGGGTACGCACTGACCTAATGAGCCATAAGAGATCTATAAATCTATTTATAATAAAAAAAAAAGAAAAATAACAAAAACACAACAAAAATAGACTTTCAAAAGTTTTTCAATTTCAATCGATTTTCTTTTGCTCTCTTCTGGACTCTATCCAACATGACGCCGCGCATTGCGATCCAAATGCTCAAATGTAACTAAACAAATGGCCCCGGCTGTATTTATTAATCAAAAAGTATCTTGTTATCAGATCTAACTCTCTATATAAATTTGCTATTGTTATTGTTGCTGTTGCCATTGCCGTTGCTCTTGCTCTCGTTGTTGTTGTTGTTGTTGCTGTTGTCATAGTGCGTGGCATATTTTCGTCAATGTTTACTAATAAAATTTAATTTATTTAAATTTAAAATAATAAAAACTTACAAACACAAGCAGAAAGCGCACAACTGCGTTATAAAAAGGCAAAAAAATAAATAAATAAATAAATAAATATATATACAATATAAATATCGTATACATATATGTATTGGAATAGCAGCATTTCTCAATCAGAGCGATATAATTTATGCCCAATTCCGATGGCCAAAAGAGACATATAAATATAAATTGTCTATAAAATATAGAAAAAAAAATCAAACTGGCAAACAACAATAACAAATTTAGCTCTGCATCTTCTTCGCAAACATAAAAAGCAAATTACACAAATTTATAAATAATAAAACTAAAACGTGTCTGCATAAATTAATTAATAAGTCAATTCCAAATTCGATTCCCAAATACGAATGCGAACGCGAATGAAGACAAAGCCAACCGGCATATCCGATATATTTCAGGTTTTGTTTTTTTTTTTTTCTGTCTTTATCTCGTTTTATCTCTTTTCATTTGGATTTCTCATCGATGTGTATTGAAGCTGAATTGCGAGCTCACATGAAGCGCGAGCTTAGCTAAAGGATAACTTCTAAAGAGCAATATATCAAATTGAGCTACAGCAAAGAGGGAGAAGTGTAATTCTCGATAACTTGTTATCGGCGTGTGATCATTTCATACACATTACTTACAGTTAAACTGTGATACACAGTCAAGCAAGCAAATCGAGAGTAAGTGTAGAGCACATGAAGAACGTTGAAGACAATAGATAATGTAGTCCTTGAAAAGGTTATTGATAACAACTATATATACATATATACATATGTGTTTCAATTATATTCAATTATTGTTAACAATATATAATAATAAAAGTATGGAAATACCAACAATCGATTTACTACCGCTGTCTATCGATAACCATCCAAAAGTTATCGATATATTTATTTTTAATTTTATTCTAAGATACATGCGTTCAGCACAATCTAAATAATCTATACTCTTACAAATATATTACGAATGTTTCATCAAAGACTTATTGATTGTTCATAATTTTGTATAAGCCTCATAGATATGAAGGAATCATGAAAAGTTCTCCAACGACTTTTTTAACCCACACATGCAGATAAAGTAGAAAATCTGAAAATTTTGAATTTATGTTCAACAATGTTTTTTAGGGTTTTTACGACCAACTTAATAGCTGTTCCGTTTCATTTCCATGCCGTTCTGTATCGCGCCAAGTGCTCTTGACGTATTCACTGTAATTGGCGAGCAATAAAACTAAAAAATAAGAAATGAAAAGATATATACGCAGATATACGCAAATCCATAATAAAATAAAATACGCATGAGTTGGGACAGAGACAAGCGCAGAGCTATATCTATGTATATGTATATATGTTTTAGACAAATAGATACTAAAAGATATATAAACAGCAACAGCAACAGCAACAACAATAGCAAACACTATTACAACAGAGATTCCCGCCTTGGAGCAATCTGCTCATTAAAAATAAATAAAAAGCGAGACTAAAAAACAATCGAGCATTTTGTTTGTTGAAAAAACAATGTTAGGTCCATAAAGGCAGGCATTTAATATACATATATATACATATACATGTATATGCATATAAAAAGATACGTACGTATAGTCAGATATGTGTGTATGGATGGCTTTATAAGATGTGCAGCAATAATTTGAAAGGCGCGACAAATAGAGATTTGTAAATTTCTAAAGCCAACTCGTGAGCGACTGGCCACGCCCTCTGCACAGTATACACAGCCTTTTGTGTGCACGATTTGAGATCGGAGACGCATTATATAGTTGACCAGTAGCCACAGGGAGACAGTATATAAAGAAAAGAAGCAAATTGTATTTGATTTATTTCGTTTGCGGCCAAAAATAAAAAACGCAAACACACACGGAAAATAAAAAGCGAGAAAAAAAAAAATGTTAAAAATTATTTTTGGCATTTATATTTATATTATTAATTTGAGCTGCGCGTGTTGAGGTAGTTATTGCTGTTGTTGTTGTTGTTGCAGTTGTTGTTGTTGGTTTGTTCATTCACAGTGATTCACTTATTAAACGCTGCCATTTATTATTATTATTTATATTTCGAGCGTTTATGTAATGCCTCGATTTTCAACAAATTTTTCAACACAATGCCTGCCCCCACACTCCCTTCGAGCTTTATTTTTTTCAGTTTTGTTTATAATTAAGCACAAAAAAAGCGTATTTCTTAATTATTTATTTTATTATTGTTTATTTTTAAATGGGCTACAGACAATTTCCTGCACTTGAAGCGAAACAAATAAAAATGACGCAGCCTTTTATTGTTGTTGTTGTTGCTTCCACAACCTTGTTGCTGTGTGTACATACATATATACATATATATATATAATTTATATATATATGAGCACATAATATTTAGATTCACAAATCTTTATTGAAATGCAAACATCAGCTAATGCTATATCAGCCATATATTTCGCTTTTGAGAAAAATGATTTTTACGGCTCGGCAAAAGGCAATTTTTATTTAATTACTCAGCACGAAAACAAAAACAAAAAAACATAAAACAAAAACGAATTTAAAATGAATCCGAGTTGTTTATGGGCATTATTTAAACAGTTTTTCTATGAATTCAAATCATAATGGGTATCGTTGAGTTGAATGGACTTGCTGTGGGTCGAGTCGACGAGCCTAAGCTGAAGCTGATGAAAGACTTCAAGGGATCCTTGAAGAAAATGAAACGAATAATTCTATTTTAACTCCCGGAGTGATCCCAGCTGGGATATGCATTGACTACCTCTTAGCTGCCATCTAATTCAATGCACTCAAACTTCTGCTTTGTTGTCTAGTTTAGTCTGCTCGAAGCTGCATGCACAAGACAAAGCCAAAGCAAAAGCCCTTTGCCAAATGGCTAATTGGCTGCGGCTCTAATGCAAATTTAATTCGTGTGTATTTGTAATTATTTTAGAAATCCGTGCAGCAAATCAAAGTGAAAGAGACAGAGACAGATAGAGAGACAATATGCAAGCATTTACAATACATAGAGACGAAACTGTGCGTGTGTGTGTATTAATTAGCTTAAGCAAAGCGCGCGAGCGCAACGTCAATACTAACTTGACCACACAGATATCTATATATACATATAAATATATATACTTATATCTATATATAATATATTTATCTACACATGTATGTATATATATTGTTATATATACATGGACTTACTTATACAGCTACAACTGACAGAGCAGCTGATGCTCTGATGCGTGTGTCTATATAAATGATGCAGCAGTTGCTGGCTGGTGCACTTTAATGAGCTACGCATTCACACACACAGTCTATACTATGTGTGTGTGTGTGTGGCAGCTCAGCTATTGCATTCATTTAGGCGCAACTGCCTACGAAAAACAATCAAATATGCATTTTAAAACTCAACTAGAAGTGCGCTCCCCCATGGCCTGCACCTCAAACAGTCGCTGCAGCAGACCAACCATATTTGTCTAACCTCGTCGCTCCACACACACACACACACACAGACACACTCACTCACACACACCTGCATACACGTTTGCTAGCGTGTCCAGGTGCGCGCCTCTATTTGCCCAGAGCCCGAGTGCATGCTGCGCTCTGTTTTAGAGCTAGCTTTCGCCCTCTCCACCTTGCTCGCTCCCTCTCTCTCTCTCTCTTTCCTCCCAGCTCGCTTGAGCTCTCTTTCTCTCTATGCTATTCAAAAAATTTAATGGCATTTTAAATAAGAAATTACAGAGGCTGTGCATATTTCATAAGATTTTCGTATGGGCACCGGCAAAATGTTCGACGTGGCGGCTGAGAGTTCGACTCGCCGCTGCCTCGCCTCACCTGGACGACGTCAGTCTAACATGCCACGCCACGCCCCCCTTCTAACGTGCAGCGCCGTGGCAAGGGGCGACCTCCCAAAGGTATCAAATACAACTCAAACTGAAAACTGAAAACAGAAACTGAAATAGAAACTAAAAAAAAAAAAAAAAACAGAATAAAATAGAAATAAAAATGTGAACGCGCCCGCTAGAGTCCCCGACTGGCTAAAGAAATGCATGCCCTGGCTATAAAATACTCTATGTACAACAGTTGGATTGCAGTTTTTGGCCTACAGCAGAGGCAACAACACTGCCAGAAATAGTTGGGTAAAGTGTTTGAAGTGCGGACAAATGTGAAAAGCGAAAGTTTCCAAGTTTCATAAACTTAAATCAATAATTTGTAAGTCAAAAAACGAACTAAAAATAGGATCCATTTATGTCAAGGTAATACACTGAGAGAAATAGGCGAGTAAGCGCTAAGAAAGAAAAGAAAACTAAATAAATGTATGAAAATAAAAAATATATAATATATTTATATTTTCCTATGAATAATGGCCAATTCGATTTTTTACTTAAAAAAAAAATAATAATAGAATTTAATTCGGAGAGTATTCTTTTTTATTATTTTTTGTTATATATTATTGTTAAGAAAAAAATCTAAAATATATATATATATAGCAAACCATAATTTGATATAGGATCAACTTCAACTTCACTAAAATCATCAAATCATTGTTTTATATTTTATACATACAATTTCTCTGAGTGCATCAGCTCAGATAGAAAGAAAGCACTAGCATAGAAATATTAACGCTCGAATGTGTTAGCTGTAATTCTTGTTTTATACAGCACGGAGCATGGAATGGCATAGGCGTTAGCTTTGGGGTTTGAGTTGGAGTTAGTGGCGGGACGGGCGGGGGAGAGCTCGGCTTTTTTCTTCATTCTTATATGTAGCTAGAGAGAGAGAGGAAGGTGCAACAAAGTTGTGTTACCTTTTTGCATAGCATTGGATTTTGCTAAGTAACATAGCGGCGTTCATTTAATATTTATGTCTCTCTAAATATTAAATATTATTTCAAGGCTTTATGCGACTGCACATACAGAGACTGTACCAGTGTTTGTGTGTGTGTGTGTGCGTGTGTATGGCCAATATAGTATGTGTGCATGCAGTTTTTGTTTGCTGCTTTTGAAGGGGCTTTGGCCGCTTCGATTGGCCGTTGCGCCTGTAGGCAGGCGTTCTCAAATATGCATTAGCTATGCGTGTCTGTGTGGGTGAGTCAGTGTGTGTGTGTGTGTGCGTGAGATTACGTCTAAATGGCATAGCATACATTTGTGCGCTTGACCGAAATGCAGCCGCTCCTGCTATGGCATTTCGCCTTTGTCTTTGTTCCGTGTCTTGGTATTTGCTTAGCCGTTCGCTTATTCATAGCACACACACACACACTTATATATATATGTATATGTCTATAGATGCATGCATATATTTATATGCCCGTTAGGACATGCCAAGCTGCGTTTTTCTTGTTGTTTTTTTTTTGCTAGCCTCTTCTATTATTTAAACTTGTGAGATTTGAAAGCGAGCTAATGAAGGCGTTGCTGAGCATATAGAAAAGTGGGCGAGCCATTTCTATATAATTCTTTATTTCTTTGTGCTTGTGCTAGCTGGTACTTACATATTGAATTAATATTTAATGACTGTGTGCAGGCGTTTTAACACTTTGTAGACAGCTCATCAGCTCGAACACTCACTAGCTTGCTCGCACCCGCTCCGCCTCTCTCTCTTGCTCTCTCTCTGTCTCTGCTCTCTCACTCACGCTTTTCAATCAGCTGAAAGGACACGCAAGGCTGTGGCCATTAAAATAACAAACAATGTGTAAGCTTTAAGCGTGGGCCCTGCCAAGCAAGCAGCTTGACTGTCGGGCCATATATCCTCATTATCCTGCATGCTAAAAACAATAAATTACTATTTGCAAAAGGTTAATTTTTACTTCGAAACAATGAGAACGAGGGCGAGAACTGAGCTAGCCAGCCAGCCAGTGAGGAGGCGAGGCGCCATCAAATGTGGCTAACAAAAAATTACATGAGCAAGAGAACAAAAAAAAAATAGCAGTTGAGCAAAAAGTTGCAATTACCAACAACAACAGCAACAACAATAAAGTAAATAACATCAGGCAACAGCAACAATAACAACTTGTATAATAAACTGCAACACATTGCAACATTGCAATGTTGCAAGTCCTGCCCTTAGAGAGGGCAACGTGAGCACCGTGAAAATGCATTGAAACTGCAATGTATAGAAGACTAGAATATACCCTGTATGAAAGGAGATATAGTATATGCAATAGGCGATGCTAGTTAACAGCTATCAGAGCTGAGATATGAGATATAAGAAATGAGTTATGGAATATGAAATACGAGATAAGATATATAAGACATGAGCTATATATGTATTTCCGACATAAAATCTCTCACAGATATACAAGTTATATCCCTTGTCTTACCACTCATTTCTTCTACTCTACATTTAATTACTCTACCTCAGCTCTTCTACCTTAGCTATCTATAGAGTTCCACCAGGATTCTCCTCCATAAATCCATTTCGAAAACCTGTTTTCACGCTGTCATCGCTAGCTGCAACGCAAACATTTCTCAACTATTATTCCCTTTAGCCCTTGAGTTCGAGTGCGAGTTCCTTTAGCGAAGGGTTCGCCGCTTGACTTGCAAAAGGGTTTCCATGTCGAGGTATTTATATACGTATATATAAACATATATATATATATATATATTTTTTTTTTTTGGGCTTGGCCCTATGTAAGCTGCCCCCATTTGAATGTTTTATTGTAATTTGAGTTGTTTGGTTGTTCGGTTTTGTCGGCTGCTGGTTAGCTAGGGACAACAACAACTACAACAACAACACCTGCCACACCTCAATGCGCGCTCCACTCAACACTTGCTGTATAATTATTTATTGCATTTAAATTATTGTTGCATGGTGTTGTTGCTGTAGTTGTTGTTGTTGTAGCAAACAAAATGAAACGAAACTTTCATTGCGGGACAGAAGTGAAGTGTGTGTGTGTGTGTGTGTGTAGGAGCTGCATGCACTCGCACTTGATTTTATGATTACTACAATTATTGTTGCCATTGTAGTTGCTCTGTTGTTGTTGTTGTTGCAACAATTGTTGTTGCCGCTGCATTAACTGCTGACACATTGCGTTCAAGTCCAGCTCCTTTCGCAGAAATTGCCACTGCAATTGTTTTTTGCCGTCTTCACTGGCATTTCCATACAAGAAATAACATATTTATATATATATGTAAACGATATATATATATAAATATATGTATATATATAGATATGTATATAGCTGGCGCATACAACGCACCTACAATATATATATATATGTATTTCCCTCTGGCAGCTCCTTCTTTTGCGGCTTCGCCCTCAGCGCGAAATGTGTTTTTCACATTATTTCATGAATAATGCATTTGGCTAATATGCATATTTTATGTGAAATTCGTGCAATAAAATACTATTAAATATTTAGTTGTTGGCAACGCCAACTGCTGCTGCTGCTGCTGCTGTTGCTGTTGCCGTTGCTGCCACCAGCATTGCCTCTGCTACCACCAAGAAGTAGTTCCAACGTTAAGCAAAGCAGTTGCAGTTGCCTGCCGAAAGATGAGCTCGAGCGGTTTTTTGTCTTTGGTCAACAGCTGTTCGAGCCATGCCAAATTGAGAGAAGATTTCAGATAAGACTTACAATAGCAGCTAATCGATATAGAAGTGGTTTGAACGGTACAAAAAATGAATTGATATCTAGAGAGTTTGCGTGAGATAAAGAACAAGTTCTTATATATAAATATAGGTGAATCGATAGAAAGGCTAGACTAAAGATCTATAGATAGATAGATAGATAGGTAAATAGTTGATAGATAGAAAACTCGACAGGTAGTTAGATTGTTGGATGGTAATATAAAAAGATTAAATATATATAGAGAAACCTATTGAAATTTAATAGTATTTCCTCCTAGCGAAAATCAAACTATTTATCATAAATCTACGAACAGTCCCTAAAGCCACCAAAACAAGTTTTTCCATTTTTGGTTCTTCTTAATAATTAATTATAAATTCTATATCGAACTATATTTACGCTCTATCGAAATAAAGCTTTACCAAAAATAGATTTCCACGTTCCCAGAGACTTCCATTCCATTCCCCTCTACTTTACAAAAAAGTTCAATTAAAAACATATTGATTTTGGGGCATTCACAGTTTTGATGGCTATTTGGCCCACTGTGCGATGACTGTGTGGTGCGACAAGTTGAAGCACTTTAGAGCAAACTAGGAAGTAAGGTCCTTGAGGATGTTGGGGACTTTGTCGCGTATGCGCAGGCAGAGGAGTTGCCATTTAAATTAATTATTTATTATGCCAAGCATTGCTTCTTATAAAATTAATGAATGGCATGAGCGCAAAAACTATAAAACCGGGCGCGGATAAAAGACGCGACGGACGGGCGCGAGTGAGACGGAGAGCGAGAACAGGAGACAGACAACTTGCCGAGATGGGCGGGGGGGCGAGCCAAATGTGGGGGGCGTGTGCGTGCGGTTGGTTGAGTAATATAAATAAATGAATGAATGAATGAGCGTCGAAAGCAGCAGCGGCAGCAGAGCGGCAGAGGCAGCGGCAGCGACAGCTAAAGAGACTTGGGCATGGGGCGCAGGAGGCGTAGCTTAGTATCTAGTAGTTGGCAGTAGTAGTAGTGAAGGCTAAGAAGCAGCAGGCGCACAGCAAACGCAGCCAGAGCCAAAAAAAGAAGCTCAAGAAATGGCCAAGAGCAAAAGGCAAAGCAGGTGGTGTAAACGAGAGAGCGAGTGAGAGAGAGAGAGAGAGAGAGAGAGATTGTGAGAGTGTGTTGGTGCGGATTGTGGTTGCAGACAAGAGAAATAACAAACTTGAGACGCCGCTGTCGCTGCTGGCGTCGCGGCTGGCGTCGCTGCAGCAGTAAAAGCACGAATCGAAAATGAATAATAAATAAAGTGTTATATAATATAAGAAATATAGTCTGCCAGCTGGTGAGCGAGAAGGAGAGAGGCGCAAAGGGAAAACTGTGTGAGGGTGTGTGTGTGTGCGTGCGGCAAGAGGAAGCAACAAACTACAGAGAAAAGTTCTAAGGCAACAAATAAGGAACGAGCGAAGGGAAGAGGAGAGCGGAGCGCGGAGAGAAGACACCGCGACGCGTCTGTAGTTTATAGTGTAAACCCTTCCACCCCACCCCACCCACAATAGCTATTGCCATTGCTATTGCTATTGCTATCTGTGATGTATGAAGGGCCAAGGGGGCGGGCGTCAGTGGCTGGCTGGCGCTGGGTTTTCGGGGGCTGGTGTTGAGTTTATGTGCTCGCTTGAAAAATAAAATTAAAATTGCATTAGGAATCCAACGGGTTTTTATGGCTGCGCGGTTGGGGCGTGGCAGACGTTACTTGAAGGCTGTTGAAAGACGTGTAAGTGTGTGTGTGTGTGTGCATTAGGATTTAAGTGCAAGGGCAAGCAGTTAGATTGATATGCCCTATCTATACATATATGCCATACATATATACGCATATATATATATATATAACTTTGCCAAAATCAATAAAAATGAACGAAGGAAAATATAATAGGAAATAATAATTTCTTTTTATAGAAATTTTGTAGCGCATAAAGTTAATTAAATAAATTATTATGTGAATGGGGCGTGTGCACACGATGAGTAATTGGCAAGAACAAGAAGACGATGAGCCGCCGCAGCAGCAGAAGCAGCAGCAGCGCTGACAGCTCGACGTCGACGTCAGCGGCGGCAGCGAAGCGCCGCAAATTAAATTAAATGAGTTGAAAGAAAGTTGAATGCGCGCACGCTTCAAAATTGTTGTTGTTTTATGCTATAGCTTCAGTTGTTGTTGTTGTTGTTGCTGCTGCTGCTGGCGGGAAATTGAAAATTTAATTAATTAAACATTTTTGAGCACAACAGCAGCAGCAGCAGCAGCAGCGGCAGAGCAGCAGCAGCTATATTTTATTATATTGTATGTCGTATGTATTGTGCCGAGGCGAGTCTTATAATTGTTAGACGTGACTTGGCTAAGTGACGGGTGACGGGGGAGGGGGCGTACATGAATGTTTAGATAGATATGGAATGAGTATAATGGTATGGGGTTACATAGCTGCCAAGTGGGAGGGGGGGCAGAGGGGTGGTGGGTTAAAAGGTCGTCATAATGCATTGGCAAAATGACTGGCAAAACGAGCAATGTAAAAGTGACTAATGGCTGCCCTCGTTGTAAGCAATTATATTGAATTGATATGTGAGTCTGTGGAGGAACTAGTGTGAATAATTCCAATTGTCTTGCATATGCCATCAAAGTAAACTTCGTTACAAACAGTTAAATAGTTACTTATTTATTAAATTGTATCAAGCAATTAGAACTGAATGGTCAAGGCAGCCAAAGTGGAAAATGTTGGCAGAAATAGCTGAAATACAAATAGGATATGTCATATATACATATATGTATATCTAGAGAATTTTATTGTATTTTGGTCTTGTCATTATCATAAGCATTTTTTTTAATCATTGACTTTGTCATTGTGATTATCATTACTATTGGCATTGACAGTATGATTATATTTATCGATTTCTATATTTTTTTTTATCACATTAATTATCATTATTATTATTATTATCGAAATGCATTGGCACTAGGATCATCATGAACAATATACATAATTCTTAATCCATATCCCCATAATGTCTATCATATGCATTCCCTATGAAGCTAGCATACCAACGAGGCTCCTTAGCTCTCTCTCTCTATCTCTCTTTCTCTCTTGCTCTCCCTTAGCCTTTCAGCCACTGCAATAAATATGATATATGAAATGCATTCACATTTATTCTTTCCTCAAGCGATCTCTCAGACCTTTTGTGCATGGAGAGTGTGCCTAGTTAGCTGGGTAGCCATATAGCTGCCATGTCAGAGCCTAATTACGTGTTTTACATAACTCCCGACAATTTTTGCTACTGGCTCCGGCCAATTCTCATTAAAAGTAGAACTACAACAACAACAACAACAAGCAGTGGGGCCAACTGCCCTGACGCTTTGCCATTAACAAAATGCTTAACATAAAAAAGCATTTTTAACGCCATTTTGTAGCGTGGCTGTGGGGGGCGCGCGACGTGCCGCGTCGTCTAGTGTAGAATAGAGAGGCAAAAAAAAAGTGAAAAAACAAAAATTCTACTGACTTTTCAATTTCAATTATTCATACATTTTATGACCTTTTTCCTTAACATGCAGAGGCTAACAGTCTAACAAATCCAATCCAAACATGGCCCAAACCCCTTTTCAAATATTTAAGACTTGCACTTCCACACACATACACTTATATAGATATATTTATATATATACTATATCTATATACATACAGCTGCGCATTAGTATATGCTGTTTTTTTTGTTGTTGTTGCTGTTGCACATAATTTGTACGGCACTCGCCTGTTGGCCATATAAAATGCATGGCTCTGTGCAGTTGGGCCAGCGCTGACGAGCCTCGTATGTTAAAAAAAAACTGGGCGGCGCTACGGCCTGGTCAGCATTGGCCAATGCATCCTGTGGCAGGTGCAACTCCTCGCTTCGTTTTTTCTACTCGAGAAATTAACGACGGCTTGGACTTTATTTAGGCAACATTAAACTTGTTTATTTTTTGTTGTTTTGATTAATAAATATTAAGAGCTTTTGTAACTGCCTGTGCCTCTAAGCAGATTTGATAATAATTTATTTAATCATTATCTAAATTATATCTTATCTAAAAGTATAATTTTTTTTTGGCTCAGCGAAAGTTTGAACGTTAGGTAAAAGGAAGTTCTTTGTGAGCGACTTCCTCTACTGTCCCATTGATTAATTTTGGCTTGAGTGTAGTTAAGATAGAGTCATAGCGGATGGCATCGAGCTGGCGAACTGCCTGAGAGCGGGAGGTATACATATCTAATAATAGCAATAAATAAATAGCTGTTTTGTTGCTCTGTGAGGGGGGAGCCATAAAAGTGCTGAAGACAAAAGCGGCAGCAAATCGTTGTGCGCTAGCCAAGTTTGTATACTAATTCGCATTGGCGTTTGCATACCAAAGCGCTTTGGGCCCAACATTTATGGCATTAATAAACTTTTATGGCCAACATTTTCGCAAGTCGCTGCTCTGCGGTCGCTGGCTTTGTCACACAGAACCACACCACACCGCACCACCGTGGAAGTATGCTGGCTATGTAAACCTTTGAACAAGTAAACGACAATTTAGCTTATCTTCCGCTTTTCCTTTATTCCATTGCAGGCCAAAATGATTGAGACGAGCGGACATGCCTGGATGGGTGCACCGGCAACAGGCGCATCTGTGGCGGGTGAGTTCAAGAGAGAGAGAGTCAAAGAGGGAGAGAGGGCGAGCTGCCCTCGTGCAAAACAATTAGCATAGAGTCCGGAACAGGACAACTAAGTTTTTTGTACATTTTTCTTCGCTTTTCTCCAGCAGACAGCTATCAATATCAGTTGCAGTCCATGTGGCAAAAGTGCTGGAACACTAACCAACAGAATCTGGTGCAACAGCTGCGCTTTCGTGAGCGCGGCCCACTCAAGTCCTGGCGCCCGGAAGCCATGGCCGAGGCCATATTTAGCGTCCTTAAGGAGGGCCTCTCACTCTCGCAAGCCGCTCGCAAATACGACATACCCTATCCGACGTTCGTCCTCTATGCGAACCGTGTGCACAATATGCTGGGACCCTCGCTCGACGGCGGCAGCGATCCACGGCCCAAGGCACGCGGCCGACCCCAACGCATTCTGCTGGGCATGTGGCCCGACGAGCTCATACGCAGCGTCATCAAGGCCGTCGTCTTTCGTGACTATCGCGAAATCAAGGAGGACATCAACGCACATCCCTATGCCAATGGCCAGCCGCATGGTGTAAGTAGGAATTTATGAAATATTTTAAAAACATGCTAGGACATGATATGATAGGAGATTAGATGGCCATAGCTATAGCTTTATAAGTTTAGATAATAATATATATATATTTAATTTAATGAGCTAAAGCTATGCATGTAGGGAAAAATATAGGAAATGCACGAATTCATTTATAAACTTCTTCTTCTTAGCTAAGTCTCTATGACAATACTTAAGACAATATCTCGAATTTGATAATAGATATTACATTCTTTCAGAAGTTTTCAATAAATGAGATATATTTTTAGACTCGGATAATAAACAAGATCTCGAATATGATAATAGATATTACATTCTTTCTGAAGTTTTCAATAAATGAGATATATTTTTAGACTCGGATAATAAACAAGATCTCGAATATGACTATGGATATTACATCCTTTCAGAAGTTTTCAATATATGAGTAATATTTTTAGACTCGGATAATAAAAATTAATCTCGAATATGATAATGGATATTACATTCTATCAGAATAGATACAGTTTAAAAAACACGTTGTAAATAAAACTATGTTTATTTACAGAAAAACTCAGCTAGAACTTTAATAGACCCCTCTTCGAGCTAGATATTTTGAATAACAAAAGCAGTTTTATTACAACATATGGGGTTTCATTCCTGCGACAGTTATTAGCCCTATTAAAATCGTTTCTTACATATATATTCACTGCTATTGTGAAACAAATTTCAGCAAAATATCATTAGTAAAGTCTTCAAGTTAAACGCCTAGTTTGCATAAAAACAAATACGCATAAATATAGTTTGTTAATCATGGAGATCAAATCAGATAAGATAGAAAGTTCAAATATTAATAAATACTATTATAGGAAACTCGTTTAAAAGCCATCAGCACGTATTTAATAAACGCATTTATAAACATGCAAAGTTTAGCTAATTCGATATTTGTATATAAACTCAATATTTTCGATAACGATATATGTACACATATGCCAACTGCAATCGATCTTAATGCACTTTCTTCCCCAACTTTTCTTCTTCTTTCCCTTCTCTACATCTACCCATAGGCCCACTATGGCAGCAACTCGGCAGCTGCTGCCAATGGCTATCACAGCGCTGCCGTCAAAATGGCGCCGCCCGACGCCAGCAATCCGCTGAGCACCATGACAGAGACGCTACGCCGACAGATACTCTCCCAACAACAGCAGCAGCAGCAGCAACAGCACCAACAACATCAGCAACAATCGCCGCATATGCAGTCGATGAACATGTACAAGTCGCCGGCCTACTTGCAGCGCTCCGAGATCGAGGATCAGGTGTCGGCGGCAGCGGCTGTGGCCGCCGCGAAGCACCAGCAGAACGAGCGACGCGGCTCCGAAAATCTGCCCGATCTGAGCGCCTTGGGTCTGATGGGTTTGCCTGGCCTGAACGTGATGCCCACGCAACAGCAGCCGGGCGGCCATCAGCGCGGTGGACCGGGCAACGGCGGCGGCGCTGCCGGCGGCCTGCATCCCAATGCTGCGAGCTATGCCCGTGAGCTGTCGCGCGAGCGAGAGCGCGAACGGGAGCGGGAGCGCGAGATGTCGCGCGATCGCGAGCTGAAGGAGGCAATGCACGCCAGACAGTACGGCAATCAGTCGCGCGGCTCGAACTCGTCGGCGGGCAGCAAGTCGGCGGCATCCAGTCGTCCCGGTGCCGCCGCCTCGCCCTACTCCGCGCACTATGCCAAGCACGCCAAGGAGCATCCCAGCTATGCGTACAACAAGCGCTTTCTCGAGAGCCTGCCGGCGGGCATAGATTTCGAGGCGATTGCGAACGGTCTGCTCCAGAAGTCGGTGAACAAGAGTCCGCGCTTCGAGGACTTCTTTCCCGGCCAGGATATGAGCGAACTGTTCGGCAGCGCCGATGCCAGCGCCGGCTCTGGCGCTGGCTCAGCGGCAGCAGCAGCCGCCGCCGCCGCAGCAGCGGCCGCCTATGCGCCGCCGGGCATGCGTGAGTCGCCGTTGATGAAAATCAAATTGGAGCAGCAACAGGCCGCTGAGCTGCCGCACGAGGATTGAGTGGAGAAGTTGCGGCCTGGCCGCTGGG
This sequence comes from Drosophila navojoa, assembly GCF_001654015.2. Next base: position 2,140,900 of record NW_022045860.1, on the reverse strand, counting down.
TTGGCGCTTTTGAAGAGGCCAACGCTAATCAATTTGGACTGCTATTTTAAAATGACCCCAAAAAATAAGAAAAAAAGTGAAAATGAAAAAAAAAAACACATCGCCCCCCACCCCCAAAATAATGTTTAGGTTACTTTAACGAGGTTCCAAAGGCCGAGTTTTTGAAAAATGCTTGCAACATAGGCTTAAGGTACTAGATTTATAGAACGGTACGAGTATTAACGTTACCCCCACCACCAGCCCCAACACACACACACACACAAACACACACACACACATGCACTTCAGAACTTTCCTGTAAGGATAAGATCTCGCCTAATATTTATTTATGCATTTCGTATGCGCCTTAATTTCTTTGCCACTATGAGAAGAAGATGAAGAAATAAAACAGTTAATACAATTTTTTAATATTTAAATACAATATATATAAAGATATATTACAGTATATATATAAGGGTATATACATACATATATACACTTGCTACAATTAACAGTTACAATTAGAGACTTGTGCATTTCTTAAATGTAGTTTAGAATTTAGTTTAGCTACGCACACAAATACACACACACATACACATAAATATTCATATTATGCATATGCAATGTTGTCTTTCAAGTTATTAGATTATAGTACATATAATACACACACACACACACTCACACACACACACACAAGCAGCAATTGTATTTCCAAATGTAAATGTAAATAATGTACAAATTTCCATAGCTATAGGGTATATACAAACAGTAACGGTCTTAGTCTTAGGCGCGCACAACTTTTCTCTATATTGTAATAATCCCCCGAAAATTATTTAAAGTAAATAAAGCAAAGTCCCCAATAGATATTTACATAATTATATATACAATATATATATATAGATATTATACATATGAGTATGCGTATGGTATGTGTACTAATTTTATGTAATACACAAACACACACACACACACACACACACACACAGGCACACCAAATCCCAGTGAACGGACACACAAACACACACACGCAGCTATTTAAATGCATATGTATTTGTAAGATGTTCTTAATGAGTGAATTATCCATTAACAGATAATGAGCAGAATGCATAATTCATTATTATTATTATTATTAATTATTATAAATATTATAATTATTATTATTATTATTATTATTATTTTAGTTAAACCTAAATTATATACAAGTGAAACAGGAATAAAAGTGAAGAAGTAAATGTATAAAAATAATTCATTGAAAACTGTGATTTTATTTGTCTGGCTGGGAATGGGAGGGCAAAGGGTATTCGCGAAGGGGTATATATGCTACAAATCGATGAGCGAATTTGATAATTCATTAAGTTGAATAAACATAATTGCCAATATGAATGATCCAACTAATGAAGCATCTTGGCTCTAATAGAGATTTGGTTTTGAACAAAGATTATTAAAGATTAAACATAAATAAATTGAAAGAGTCAGAAATAACTGATTTTGCAGATAGATTGGCTTAACTAGGCTATAGCTAATTTTCATCAGCAAGAAATTAAATAAGTTATTTAAATGAGACGTAGAAGTTTTCAAGATCTCTCTATACGATACAATAGAGCTGATTATGATACAAAAGTTCTTAGAAAGGCAACAGATTAATGTTAGAAATAAGTGATAATGAGAGAGGGAACGAGACAGAGAGGGAGACAGAGATAGAGATTGAGAGAGAGATAGGGATGGCGAGAGAGGGAGATTGAGAGAACGAAAGACAGAGAAAGAAAGAGAGAGATAGAAAGTGAGTGGTAGAGAGAGAGAGAGAGAGAGAGAGAGAGAGAGAGAGAGAGAGAGAGAGAGAG
>NW_022045860.1:2054486-2139070 GCF_001654015.2 Drosophila navojoa | reverse complement strand
AGAGAGAGAGAGAGAGAGAGAGAGAGAGAGAGAGAGAGAGAGAGAGAGAGAGAGAGAAAGAGAGAGAGAGATAGAGAGAGAGAGAGAGAGAGAGAGAGAGAGAAACAGGCAGAGAGTGACAGAGAGAGAGAGAGAGATAGAGACAGAGGGAGAGTGAGATAGAAAGAGAGACAGAGAGAGAAAGTGACACAGACAGAGAGAGACAGAGAAAGATAGACAAAGAGGAAAAGAGAGGGAGATAGACAGAGTAACATAAAAAGAAAGACAGAGAGAGAGAGAGACATAACAAGGTAGATAGTGAGATGTAGACACATAGAGAGGGGGAATATGAAGAAGTTATAAAGAGAGTGGAAATAGAGAAAGATAAGGTAGCAAGAGCGAAAAAGATCGGGACACGGATAGCGAGCTAGTGAGAGAGGCACAAGAGGAACAAGAGGTTAAGAGTGTCAGGAAGAGATATAGAATAAGAGAGCAAGGCAATTAGAGTGAAACAGCGCGATGCAAAGAAAAACAGAGGCATAATTGGAGCTTTAACAGAATTTTCTCTCTGGTCATCTGGTTCCCTAGTCATGACTCTTAAGGAAACTTGAAATTGATACAAAGAAATCTAGAGAGAGGCAACTATAAAGCGAGCTCTGTCTCAGCCGCAAACCCAGTACAACCAGTAGAAGAGGAAGAAGAAGCAACAAGATAGTTGAGATGCAACATAATACAGCAATTTATCCATGGAGATAGCGCGCTCTAGTAACACGGCTAGCAAATTATATGAGCCACCAAGTTAATAAGCATTCTGGCCAACTGTTGCTGCCAAAGTTAAAAATCTGCCAAAATGAAAAGCAACAGGCAGCAGCTGGAACAACAAACAAGTTAAACAGCTGCCAACAGGCGCCGCCCAGCATTCAAGGTCAAGTGCCAAGTGAAAGGGATGTCAAAGTTGTTGTTGCTGTTGCTGTTGGTGTTGTTGTTGCTGGCGTTGATGATGAAAGAAAACACTTACTTTGGCACTTAACAGCTTAACACATCAGTTTACACGAATGCAAAACTCGACTCGAGCAGCAGTTGCCGTTGCAGCTAGCAAAGGGGGAGTGGCCAGGGAGTCAAACCGAAAGCCAAGGGCCAAGAGCGAAAGCCATAGCAAAGCGGGCGCTTAGCCAGCTCCAAGGGGATGCTGAAGATAGAGCCATATAGAGAGAGAGGGAGAGAGAGAGAGACGACCCTCAGAGTGTGCTCTGCCGTCATGACAAACGTTCAACTGTAATGCTCAAGGTCATTCGGGCCAGGCCGCAGTCAAAAGGAGCTCTCGTGTCCAGGAAGCAGACATTGCGGCGGAAGCAGCCAGCAGCCAGCAGCCAGCAGCACCCCATGCAGAATGCAAAAGGCAGCCCAGGCCAGGCCAGAGCTGACTGGCTGGTCGGCCATGAATGGCAAGTGGCTTTCATCTTGCGAGAAGACACCCACAGCAGCAATAGCAGCATCAGAGCCAACAACAACAACAACAGCAACAATAGCAGGCTGGGCAATAAGGACAATAATCGCCTGGCAAAAGGGTCCTCGGTCAGCCTTGAATGGGCGGGCGGGCGTCGAGAAACGAGGCGACCCACAAACAACTTCCTTCTGGCCAAAAGGACTGCATCTGATTGCCTTCAGCTGGCTGACGTCCTTGCCAGCAATGCGGCTGTGGTTGAGCACAGGCTGCCTGTTGATGTCTGTCTCTGTGTGTGTGTGTGCGCCAGTGTGTGTGTGTGTGTGAGTCTGTCTGAAGTTAAGCACTTGCGGCTGCTTCAAGCCCAAATTCCCGGCTGCCTCTCAGACAACGAGGAGGACAACGAGAACGACAACGACGAGGACAAGGACAAGGACGTTAAGCAACGAGCAACCACTGCTGCTGCTCCTGCTCCTGCTGCTCCTGCTGCTCCTGCTATCCATCTTGACAAGTGGCTTGAGCATGTGTGTGTGTGTGCTTTGGCTTAAATGTTTGCGACGGACAGACTTTTGGCTTTTGGGGTTGGGTGCAAAGATGGCGACGTTTGCTCGGAGAAATTACAGATAATTTGTTAAATATGGCACACAGAGCAAGTGCAGCAAACGGAGGGGGCGTGGGCCAAGTGAAAGTGCACACACAGGCGAAAGAAAAGGAGTGACAGAGTGAGAGAGAGAGAGAGAGAGAGAGAGAGAGAAGTAGCCAGGGCTAAGCTGCCACATGCCACACCACATGCCAAAAGCAAAGTGAAGTCAACTTGAATTGAGTCCGCGTCGAGAGTCGAGACATTTTGCCAGACAACTCTAGCTGTATGAGTGTGTGTGTGTGTGTGTGTGTGTGTGCGACGGCATTCCTCAAGGTTGTTGCTTGCGACATGATTTCAATTTTATTTTAGCTGCATGCCTGTGTGCGAGCATGTATGTGTGTGTGTGTGTGTGTCTGTCTGTGTCTTCTATTAAAGAAATTTAAGCTAGCTTGTGTGCTGCTCTCTCTCTTTCGCCTAGCGCCATCTCGCTCTGGCATTGGCATTGCACAGCAGGAAGCTGTTGATATGTCGTGTAATGTGGCAACATTATTTGCTTGATTGCTTTATTTTACGCAAAAGGTGTTTGTGGCTTGACACCCACACACACACGCACACACACACATACGCACACACATGCAAATTGTAGCCATGAACATCTTGTGAATGTTTTTGCTTGAGCAAATGTTTGCCTGTCGAAAATTTGTGTGTTTATTTATTAGCTCACTTATAGACTGCCATGGATGTCTCGGCCAGGGGGCGTGCCCCTTGCGCCCAACCCCTCGGCCACCGCCAGTGTGTGTGCGTCTCGTCTCTGTTGGCCAAGCACAATTTTGGGCAAATATAAATTGCAAAGAAAATATTTTGTGTAAATAGCCTTTCGATTCATCTGCAATTGCATAAGAAACTGCATTTTGAGATTTATGGCCAAAATACACTTGTGGCTTGGCTTGGCTTGGCTTTCTGGTCAGCAGACACACACACACACACACGCACACTTGTGGCAACGTGTGAAAGTGTGAATATTCCTTAAGGATGCTTTTGCTTGCATAATTGCATGTGATTTATTGAGTTTGCCCGTAAAGACGAATCGAGGTGAGGCTAGACAAATACCAAATGCTAAATTCTCATCGAAAGTGAAATTCCTTACAAATCTTGCTGCAATCCAGCTGCAATTCTGTTGCACTCAATGCACTTAGCCCCATCAATCGTGTGTGTCAAAGTTATTTAAAGTCTCTGCATAACTAAGATAAGTCAAATTAGACATGAATTGTTTGCCATTTGCTGCCTGAGCAAGGTCTTTAATTGCTGGCCAATAAGTAGACGAAATTTGTTTGCAATGGAAGGGTTCTACTGGATGGGCATGTTGAGCTGATATTTGATGCATTGCTGCTTAATGCGAAGGAGTTGTTTGTGAAGGCTTGGCTGCTTTTGCTTAAAGAGTTTTACTTTGAGGAATGTTAAAATATGTTGATTACGTATAAACATATATAATTCTATATTATTGAGGTTGCTTTTGCTCTAGATATAAGCCTGTTGCAGCAGTCATTTCATTTCCAATCCTTTGCAGTAGAGCTGGAACTAGCAATAATTTTAAGTTGACATAAAATTCAAGAAATTAAATAAATATCTCATAATTTTAAATAAATACTAACATGATTCATAGCAGGTTCTTCATGGTTTCCTCATGAAAATTTCCTAAGAATTATTTTTATCACTTTTTTTTTGGAAACATTTCATAATAATACGTAATCATTCAAGATATACACAAAAAAAAAACTCTTATTTACAGTTTCTCGAGCATTTTTATTAATTTTCACACTAAATAATCTCATTATCTAGCCATTTGGCTATTGCAGTATAATCCAAAGAATTATTTAGATATTTTTTATAGTAGAAATAAACACTTTAAACTTTGTGCCGAATAGTTTATGATATTTGCTGAGTGTGCTGCTTGCTTATCAAATGATTTTAAGTGTTTTTATTTATTTTTTTTTTTATTATTTATGAATTTTTTTCCTTTTTTTTTTGTACTTTCTGCTTTAACACAAATGTAATAAGCTGAGCTGTTGAAAAGTAACAAAAAAAAAATGTTGCCTTCAAGAGCTACAAAACAAATAAACAAAACTTGCGCAAGAACTTATACATACAAACATATTCGTGCACACATAAACACATACAAGCACAATATTTTAATTAAAAATTCAATTTTAATCAATGCATTAGCAAAATGTCTCGCTCTCAGCTCTTGGCTGGCAACGGCAACTGTAACGAGCTATGTCCCAGGGATCACTGCAGCAAGGGGTAAGGGCTTTCAGAGTGGCCGGGGGGCAGGAGTCGGAGCTGGAGCAGTGCTACAATCCACTGCAATGCCATACAAGGCAGCAAAAACACAAGTTTTATGCGACGTCGAGCTTGAGAGCATTGAAAAATAATAAAAAATCGCAGCAACAAAAACCGTCTGTTGTATATATGGATATACAACAACAACAGCAACAACAACACGGATAGCAACAAGCAACAGCATCACGAATAAAAAAGTTGCGCCACTCCAAACCAATATTGAAGGAAAAAATCTATGAAAAGTAGCCAGAGAACCAGAGCAAGGGTCATAAGTGAGCGCCTCCTGCAGCTTTGCCAGTGTGTGTGTGTGTGTCCACACTAATACATGGCAATCTATGCATATATATATATAAATATATATGTATGTATATACACATGGTCGCATGTCTGTAAAATGTGTTGCATTTTTATTATAACTTGAAAAACGCTGATAACTCCGCCTATTTCTAACGAATGTTACGTATACGTAGCGTATACGTAATGCTGAAGTAGTCGAGTATGGCAAAAAAATAACTATAAAAAACCTGCAAAAAATAGAAAACATATAGAGAAACGAAAACGAGAATGAGCATGAGAACGAGTGCAAAAAAACCAAAGCAAAAACAAAAAGAATGGAAACGAAACGAACGCAGCGCATAGAGGAATATCGAGTATAGAGAATACATTCGATTGATTTTAATATGCATGCATACAATGGCACACACTCACACAAACACACAGAGGCAGAGACATGCAAATATGGATGAGGTGGTGTTTGGCTCAACTCAAATTGAAGCTGGAATATTGGCGACTCCTCACAAACACACACACACAAACACGCACACATGAGCAATAGTAGTAGGTATCAGAGAAGGCAGCTAGGCCGTACGTCTGTGTGTGTGTGTGTGCAGCTGCAGAGTTTTGTGCGGGCAAGTTGCGAGTGACTGCGAGTGAAGGTGGTGCTGGCTGGGCAGCCCCACATGCATACATGAGCAGCACCCACTGGCAGGCAGCAGCATCAAATACCAGCAAACGGCGGCAACAGCGGCTTAGCCAAAGAGCAAGCAGAAGAAAGGCAAGAGAACAGGCGACATTGCGAACATTTTGACTGCAAGCAAGTTTTTAGACAAGTTTGCGAGGCGATACAGGGCTAGAAATAGTTAATGAAATTTTTGAGAAAGATCTAAAGCTAAATTAAGAAATAAGACAATTAAATGCTCTAAAAATATCATAGATCAACAGAGATTCGCTAGATGAACCAGCTTCGCTTCTTATTCACATAACATAATTTATATATTTTTAATTCATTTTTAAAAGCACAAATTATATATTTATTTATCAATTTATTCATATATATTTATAGCAAATGAATTTCTAAGCACCGTCAAATTTCGTGCAGTGCAATTTATCAATAGACAACGCATAAAAGGAGGGGCTGCCGCCCCTCACCGGATGCTCAAATGTTGTTTCTCGTCAGCGTGGACAAAGTTGTTTTTGGGTAAGGCTGGCTCGATGAGGTCCTATGCCTGTGCCTCAGTCGATACCTGCTGGCTAAGTGCAGCAGCCAGAATAGACACACACACACACACGTACAGAGAGAGAGAGAGAGGGAGAGAGAGAGCAGAGGGCACATTGATGCAAAAGCATCAAAAGCCGCACCCGCTCAACAACAGCAACAACGGGCTGAAGTAGAAGAAGAGCTCCAGTGAGTGGGGAGAGCACCACGACGACAAGGGAGCCGCAGCTGTCCGTAGTAATAGCCATAGCGACGCGGCCTGTTGATGACGACGACGACGGCGACGACGACGACGACGACGATGGCCGATGGCAGAGAAATGACGACGAGATGGCAACGACTACAACTACGAGGCGAACAACAACAACAACGGCAACAATGACGATGGCGATGGCGACGCCGAATTCAGTTCCGGATGCGTAGCGTGTGGGCGAGCAGGCAGAGCTGAAGAGGGAGGAGGGAGCAGGGAACAGGCAGCAGTGAGCTCTACATGTTCGCAACGGACACATAACTTTCGGACTCGTATGTGTGTGTGCGTGTGTGTTTGTGTGCGTGTGTGTGGTAGGCGCAGAGCGTTGCCCATTTGCAAAATTTCTAATATGTAAAATGTTCAATAGAGAAAACTATGTATGGGCCACAGGACGACGACACAGGAGGAGTGAAGTGGGAGTGAGTGAGAGAGAGAGATGAGCTAACGGTTGGCAGGAGGCGCAGAGGCTGGGCAAGCCGAAAATACTGGCGCAGGCACAGCAACATGGCAAAAACAAACTAAAAACGATATATGGCCTCACACACACACACACACACATACATCATGTGTGCGTGTGTGCAGATTGAAAAGTATGGCAAAGAAAATGCCGCCAAAGGCGAGGCACTGCAGAGGCGAGCATTGAAAAAAAAAAATGTGCTGCCTGGCCTGGACGAACGCATACGCATATAAGGCGTGTGCAGTTGCATGCAGGGGTGCGTGGGTGTGCGTGAGTGGGTGTAAGTCTACGTGTATGTAACAAGAAATGAGCGTTGTGTAGCGCATAGCCGAAGTGTGCACATGCTAACAAATGAAATGAAGATTCGCTGGAAGTTTCTATAGTTGGGTGGAAAAGAAAAAAACAAAAGAGTTGTTCGCACGGAAACTTTATTTAGATGATATATGATTATCTTTTCAGCTAGATAAGATTTTGTTGACATATAAAGGATATTTTTGTAAAGTAAATGAAAAAAAAAAACTAATTAGATAAATTATTTACTATTAAAGGCATTAAGAACTGGCTCGAATCTATTTAACGTAAAATGCCTATAAAAATACTCAAAAGCTGCCTCGAACGAATTGACTATGATCTTCAGACACTAAAAAACATATATCACTTCCAAAAGATTTGTATCAAAGCTTGAAAACTTTAGAAAACACTAGGAAAAAATTTAGCTATAAAATTAAAAAATAAATAAATAAATAAACACAATTGAAAATATCAATTTTTTTTTAAATATCAGATGTATAAAAGTTTAAAGAAAATATTATTATTATTATTATTATTATTATTATTATTTTTATTTATTTATTTTTTTTTTTTGAATATGTAAGTGAAGTAATTTTATATTAATGAAATTGCCTTTATATAAAATAATATCAGAATTAACTAAGATTTCTTTGCATTATCATCAAGTGTCTTTGAAACCAATCGTGGGTATATAGCTATATATAGAATAACACGCCAACTGCTATTCTTGTCTGCAAAAAATTGATAAAGAATAACCAATGTCCTTACATTCATTAAGATATATTTGCAGCTAGATAAATCTTGACTTTTGCGATTTAGCATACATTTCATATATATTCATAGATATAATATAATAATTTAAAATATATATTCCTTACACGAATGCCACGCGACACATCAGAACGTATATACCCCCTTGCAGAGTGTGATAAAAAATTGGTTGCTGCGCAAATTGAGCCGCAGGCGCTGGGCCGAGTGGGTGGCTAGTGAGATGACAAAAACCTAATCACCCATTCGTCATATCACCTTAGCTGCATTAATGCTACAGGGCGGGCTGCTTTGAAAGGGGCGGGTGGGCATAGGGGTGTGCGAAGTGTGCGGGGTGTGAAGGTGTGGCTGGGCATAAGATTTCGCAACGCGTGTGTTGAGCAGCGATAACGAGCAACGGCAACTGCCTTTGATCGATGGGCTCAAATGCGTGGCTAATGTCAGATCTGGCGCCGACCAGCATTTCAATTAGGCAATGGGCGAAACGTCAGAGACGAGCGACCGAGTGGGTGCAGCGCCGTTGCAGGTGCAACATTACTTTCGCCGGGCTCTAGCTCTGGCTCTGACTCTGGCTCTCGTTCTGGTTCTGGTTCTGGACATGAGTCGAGCGCACGCACACTGCGCAATAATTGAGTTTTCATCAAAGTGCAATCAGGCGAAATTTTGCACACCGAGCGCGTTCTTAACTAAAAGCCTGGCCAAGGATGAGCACCAGGATGAGCTAAAGGACAGCAAATTGAAGGCCCTGTGTGGCTGCTGCTCGCTTGCAGCTTGCAACGTGAGCATGCACCAAATGCACCGCTATAAATTTACCAAAGCAATGAACATGAGGGAGGGGAGAGAGAACGAGAGGGACAGAGCTTGGCACCGACTGCAGCAAGTGGAAGGCGCCGAAATGGTGGCATAAAATAAAATTTAATTAGAAACGTAGCCATAGGAGCCAACCAACACAGCGCAGCAGATGAACTAGAGAATCGGAGGAGTGAAGCAGAGAGAGAGAGGGGAGGTAGGGTGCTGTTGATGGATCCTCGGCTATGAAATATTTTTGGCCAACAGCAACAACAATGCATGTGCAACGCAAACTGCAGGCAAAAGTCCGAGCTGCTGCAGTTTTTGGCCAAAGAGTGAGATGTGAGGTGTGAGTGTGTGTGTGGTATATGAGCGCGACTGCTCTAGGCGTGGCACACACACACACACAACGCACGAAACTTTCAAATTCGAACCAAGTCGCAGGCTTTTGACAAGATGAAAACTGCGTGGCATGGTCGCAGCCAGCAGGAGGCCAGCAGGAGCAGGAAGGTGGCTCCCGCCTATGTACTATCGAATGAGAGCAGTTGATGCAGAAGAAGCAACAGCAGAAGAACTTGATAGGCAAACCACGAAAGTAAATTGCAATGGTGGCCAGTGCGTGGACGTTTGGGGGCCCAGTTAACGATGAGATGAGCTGCGCTGTGATGCGCTGCCAGGCGAGGCGATGCGACGCGCCGCATCGCGACTTTCAAGGCGTGCGAAAAAGATAGCGCACTTTTCTGCGCAGCAGTCAGAATGGATCAGGAGGCCACTGAGGAGCAGCATATGAGCAAAAGATGCATTTGGTTGATACAACGCCTCCTACATAGGCGTCAGCCCAGCCGCGGAGACAATGCATACATAAAGCGGGGCTGAGCAGGCCATATACATGCTAGCTCTCCCATGTGTGGAGAAAGATATGCCAATTTGAGTATAGCCTAGCTGAGGGTGTGGACCAGAGGCTAGCGGAGAGTTTCTGGAAGACGGATTTTCTATTGGATAACGAAAGTTCGAGAAGCAGCTATAACATCTATATACTTATAAGATCTAATTTGTTCCGCCTTTTATGAAGGATGCTAAGAAAAAACACAGTCAGTAATCACAGCAAATTCAATCAAACTAATAAAAATTGCCAACAAATCTTTCCCTTCAGCTGCTACAGCTGCAATTCAGTATGCCAAATGATCCCTTTGATCCCTCTTGCCATTTTAATTAGAATCAAGAAATCGCATATTTCGTTGGCTCCAGTCGAATGCAATTTAGATGTAGAAGCAACGTCAAGCCATGATACAGTAGTTGCTTTTTATTGAAATTGATTTGGCCAATGCATAAATTGAAGAAAACGTTTCTAATTACAATATATCTTCCAGTCCAAGTGCTATATAGGTGCCAGGCAACGGAACCACCAGCAGGACAATAGGGTTATCCTTGCGCTGCCCCATCTCTTTCGCTCTAAATCTCTCACTCACTCTCTCCAGCTCTTTCTCTTTGCCTCGATTATATTTTTTTCACTTTGCTTTCGTTGGGGGGTTGTCACTTTTGCATAAATAACTCTAAGTAAATTTTGAGCACACACACACACACACACTCGTACAGTCACACATATGCAAACGAAGGATACGAATAGGTAGGTGTAGTCGCTTAAGCATAGTATATACGATTCCATACTATATGTATATGTATATAAATTGCCAGCTTTCTTTCTTCATCTGCTTCCTCTTTCATTCTTTGCGTTCTCTTTTTTTTTGTATTTTTTTTTTTGTCCGCGCAGTCGAATTGTTTTTTGCTGCGTTCATCACGTCTATTGGCCCATCTATTTTGTTACACCACACACACACACACTGACACCCACACACACACACACACACACACACACTCACACACACACCCATACACACATAATAGGTAACTGTAACGCCCACTTTCCTATAGTTTTGCCATATGTAAAACTGTATGTTTGTACTTTTTCAATATTTCATGGCTTTGCTTAAGCCCATATGAGAAATATATGGTCAACTATATCTTGAGAGATACCCAAAAAAAAAGAGGACGAAAGACAGGAAAAGAAATATTTGAATAAATGCGTTAGAAACATTTCAGTGTTGCTTAACGACAACGTTTTTTTAGGCAAACTATCGTCTATGAAGAGCATTTATATGTTTGGTAATTGCCATAAGACATTTCATTTGCCCAAAAGTCTTTTCTAGAAGTCTATCGAGCATTTCTACTAAGTTATATAACAATTTATAGTAATTTATATATAAAATATGAATCAACAGCTGTATTGACAAATTTATAGTACATTATTGAAGCTGTATTAAAACTTTACTAATGTACAGTGTTGTATAACGGGCTTATATGCGGTTATGGGAATATGTAATCAATATAAATATATAGTGAAGACATTTTTATTGATTCAATTCTTAAAATTGTGTAGACATTGTATTCCACAATAATCTCTCTGATAGTTATATTATAATCCTGCCTACATTTAGTGTTGTGCAACGTTAAAGCGCTCAAAATTCATTGCATATATAAGGAACTTTGATCATAAAGTGTAAAGCTGTAATGTGAAAGTAAATTTTTTCATAGTTTCTCTCTCATGTTAATTAATATTATCTCTAATACAATTTTAGATCAAATTCTTCTAGTTATTCTATATAAATACTCATATTTTTCTAATAAGAAAGAAGCATTCCAGTCTGAATCCAAAAAAGTTGGAACTACGATCACCATAAGCTCCATTATAATTTCTTTAGCCTCTTATATATTCAAAATTTTCAAAAATTTGCACTACTACCATCATTAACCAGCTCGATTAGATTGTTTCCCAGCATATTACCACATACTTAGTTGCCATCTATAACTCATCTTTCAGGTTTATTGGAGACTACAAAGATGTAAACCAGTTTTGCATCCTTCAATACACGCATGGTAATTGCTTGAGCCAGTGTAAGTTTTTAGTAAATTTTTACTTATTTTTTTTTCCAAATTTTATTTTTAGTTATATTTTGCTTTTACGCAGCAACTTTTGGGCCCTCTGGCTGATTGAAAGTAATGGATGTTCAAGAAGAGGCAAAAAAGCTAGCATGCAGCTGGCAATTAAGTGCGTGCGCCCCCAAGACAGGACCCCCTGCACCACTTGCAGCAATTGCACCGATGGCACCACCTGCACCACTCTGAGATGCTTGACACTGGTAATTTGATATTAGCAGCGCCTTTGGCCAAGTCACAAACCGTTGCCACTCACAAAAGCCCAATTAAGCCGAGGCTTTTACGGCAAAGGATCAACCAAAGAGAGAGAGAAAGAGAGAGAAATGATAAACAGGAGCTGCAGCATTTTAGAAAATGAAGCAATGGAGGCAAAGGAGGCGGCGAAGTGCACCAATTACCTGTCATGTCAATCCATAAAAATCCATTTGCTTTGCTTAGCTGCCAATGCTCCAGTTGCTGTTGTTGTTGTTGTTGCCGTCGAGGTGTGACAAATGCACTCAAGAAGCAGCCAGGTGGAGGCTGCAGGCAAAGCTTAGAGCTCACATTCTCACATCTGACATCTCGCAGCTCCTCTGAGCTCTCTCTCGGCTCGTAAAGCATTTCACGCAACGCTGCAGCTTTCAATGGAAATTTGCTTTCCCTTTGATGCGCAGCCTTCAACTAAATAACAGTGACACTGGGTATGGGCGTTAGGGGAGTGGTTACCGAGTCGGGAAAACAATTTTCTTGCCTACAATTTTCTTTTGCTTCTTTCGCTTCTTTTTTTTTTTAAGTGAGTGAGTGTGTGTGTGTGTGTGTGTGCGCGTGTGTGTGGCATAACTTACAACATGGCAGCTCAGACATTGACATAAAGCCTGCCTCCTGCTCAGGACACATCGTGTGGCAGGTCCGAGAGCTGCAGGCATGCGTATGTATAGAGGGTGACCAGACACACACACACACACACACACACTTACTCACTCACACTCGCCACAGTAGCCTGCGCTGATGTATGTATATAAAAAGTAAAAACTAAAAAATGTATATAAAAAAGTTTCAATAAAAAGTAAAAGAAAATGCAAGTAAAAGGCAAACATAGAACCAATGTCGCAGTTTGAGAAGAGACTAAAACACACACACACACACACACACACTCGCATCCAACCAAGGCGCGACGTGCTTCGATTGGTCCAGCTGCTGCCATATTCAAAGCCTTTTGCATAGCTGTGCGTGTGACTGTATGTGTGTGTGTACGTGTGTGTTTGCCTGTGTATATACATATGTGTGGTCGCTTTTTATACACACCCACACACACACTTTTACATTTCCGCACCCACATGCTAATGACTTTTTTGTTATGCCTTTTATTTGGGATATACTTCAGGCTGAGGCTTTTAGCTGCGCGCAGCTTTATCGCATGCAAATTCATTTAGTTGACTATCCATCATGCTTGAAAAACTGAAGCCTCGAAGCACGGGTTCACGGACCTCCTACTCCGACTACCGACTGCCGCTGCTGCTGCTGCTGCTGCTGCTGCTACGACTCCTGCCTCATCAGCCAAAAGTCCATTCACACAGCATAAGCAAAAATCTCGCATTATCTAGCCATATGCAGCGGCAACAACAACAAAAAATGTAAAAAAATAAAGAAAAAATCAAGCAAGCAGGCAACAGCTAATAATAATATATTATAATAATTTGGATGCTGAAAATATCGTATGATTGCGGCCTGCTACACGACACGACTTCTAACAGCAGCTCAAAAAAAATAAGAAATAAAAAAAAAATACCAGGAAGATAGCCAGCAGCAGCGGCAGCAGCAGCAGAAGCGAGAGGCCGCCATCGATCAACGTTGGGGTCTACAGCTCTGGCTCCTGCGCAGCGCCGGCGCAACGCCCCGAAAACAAAATGAGTAAAAAAAGAGGAAGACCATGGCAGTGGGATAGAAGTGACTACGAAATACTCGCTCAAGTTTAAGAGAAACTGAAACTATAGGGAGAAATTTGTCTTGGAGAACCTTTTTGCGGTGATCTCTGACAAGATTCGAAAGAAGATATGACATAAAAGAACACAAGTCGGAAATATAGGGGCATTAGATATATCTATATTATATTTAATTCAAAAATTTACATATATAAAGAATATTTAATAATATGATAATGACATGATTAGATTTAAGATAGGATTTCCTAGAACAGTAGTAGGAAATATAGGTATATTAAGTATATTATTGATATGATTTTGATAAAAATACTCGTGGTATTCCTGAAATGATCTTAACATACATATAGATTATTCTTCTGTGCTATTGTAATTCATTTGCCAAAGAATAGTATATCCTATTATATTTATTTAGATAAATATACAAGCTGTACTACAGATCGTAGTGAATTTTTGCCACTTAACTGTTCAGTCCTCACATAGTTTGTCATTTAAGTTTTGCCTGTAAGGTTCCCAAAACTTGTCGAACTTTTCGATGTTAACTTCACTCAACTATCCTTTCAGCACACATAACTTTATTAAACTAAAAACTAATATAGCCTCATTTAACTCTTTGGGCAAGCATACAAAAAGAAGAAGGAGGAGAAGGAGGAGAGGCAGCAGCATCGGCGGCAGCAGAAACTGGACTACTGTTTGACTGAGCGGAGCCTGCAAATGAGCTGCCGTTCAAGTCATCTTTTGCAGTCGCAGCCACGGTCAGACGGCTTCTGTTGTACGCAGTAATTTCGCTGGGGCATGCAGCATACCCAGCTTCAGCTACCTCACTCCCTAGCCATGCTCCTCCTGCTCAACTGACTCCTTAACCCGCTGCAGCAGCAGCAGCAGCAGCCACAGGTAGGTAGGTAGGCAGCCAGGTACGGCCTTTGTTTTGCTTTGGCGCGCCAGCAACTGCTTATTACCATTAATTTTGAATTGTTTTTCGTGATCTTAACGATTGCCGCGATTTGCAGCTTAAGAAAAGGCAGCAACAACAAAAAAACACGCTGAAGAGCAGCAACAGGCCGCAAAAAAAATTATGAAAATATATATTTGTGCGCCGTATGTGTGTGTGTGTGTGTGTGAGCGTGTGTTGGCTGCTCTGCGAGCGCCTCTGCCACAGCAACTCGTGAGCTCCACTCAGCAGCTGCTTTGCATGCAACATTTCAATGTTTTAGCTGTTGCTCAATACAATTTCAACACTCGCAAAAAAATCTCAACTTAAATGAACTTGGAATAAGCACAAATGTTGCTTAAATGAAGAAGATGTTTCAATAATTTGGGCGAATATGTAATGGATAGAGAAAGAGAATCTCTTCTGTTTAAAACACTATTTACTTAACTACTTTCTAGGGTAAAAATAAAATGAATGAAATAATATATATTAGTATAGAAATAAATCTGTAAATATAAATAAACTTATCTTTTAGCTGTGGAGCGTCCTTTGGATCTATTCTATTTAAATTTTCATTCCAAATTTATTCACCTGCAATGAAGACAAAATTATAATTAGAATAGAAGAGTCTTAGGCATAATTAATTTAGCTGAATTTAATTTTTTAAAACTATAAAAAAAAAATGAATATAAAAATTGATGCTGTTCTTTGTTTATTAACAATTTAAGTCTTATACAATTTTATTCGCAACTTTAAGTAAGAAAAAATATTTTCTTTGGTCTTATATGTTATTCTTTTCTCTTCTCTTATTGACAATTTAAATCTAATACATTTTTATTACCATCCTTAAGCAAGAAAATTATAACTTATTTCCTATCACATTTCTTTCTTTTTTCCGACTTTAAGCACTTGTGCTTAAAATAAAATTAAGCACCATAAGAGTGAATTTTATATTATTCTGTTTATTATTTTGTTGCATAAAATATATAATAAAATATATTTAAATTCCATCTTTCTAGTTTTAGAATTATTTGCAAGACTTTACATTAAATTTTAGGAATTTATTTTTTTATAGTCTTTTAGTTTAAGTATAAATATTGCATTTTTAGCAATTTATAGATTAATAAACTACTAGGTTAAGCAGGTGCTGCCCTCACTTGCTCCCTACTCACCTCGACCCCCCAGCCCGCTTTAAATTGTAAATATGTATTCAAGTTGATGCGATCCTTTCAAAACATTTTGCATAATTCTGCGGCTCGTATTCAAATTGCAATACGAAATTTCTCTCTTTCTCGCTCTCCATATATAATTTGCTCACCGTTTGCATGCGAGTCGATTGTCTGCCCCTTGAGTCCGTGCCCCTGACCACTGCCCCCTGCCCCCCTCGGCCCTAGACTGTTTTTCATGTGTGATTGTAATGGCTTCGTTTTGGTTTTTATGAGTTTCTTAAGAATTATTTTGTGTGTGTTTCTTTTTCTTGGCTGTGTGTAATTACAGTAATGCGAGCAACGGAAAGGCAAATGCAACAACAGCAACAACAACGGCAACAACAACCAAAAGCATTAAAAGAAAAACGAATCTCAAATTGAACGATCCGCAGCGATCGAAACTCGC
The DNA here is from genome assembly GCF_001654015.2 of Drosophila navojoa. The sequence goes on along the minus strand of NW_022045860.1, from coordinate 2,123,216 downwards.
AGTAGGCATCGCCGCTCATTAAGAAATGAATGCTAAAGTTTGCGCGTCTTTTTCTCTCTCTCCCCCTCTCTCTCTCGCTCTCTCTCTCTCTCTTTCTGCCACTGTGTTTTTTGTTTTGTTGCAAATTATCATGCAGCCGATTACACTGCAACAACAAGAGTAGCAAGTGCTGCATTGGCGTAAAAATTGGTCAGCAATTTGTTGGGGAACTTGACCGAACGGGTAAAGGGTGGGTAGGTGGTTAGGTGGGTAGGAGCGGGGCCAAAATGCGTTTTCAATTTAATATTTATTATCGACAATATTACGAGAGTCCAGGCATATAAGTAATGCAGGCGACGTCCAATGCGGCGTATGCTCTATTTGAGCTATTGAATATTCATGCAGGCAGAATGGCTGCAGCCACCCCAAGCCACCCCCAAAGCCACCCCCAAAGCCACCCACAAGCCACCCGATCCACTCCGAAGCTCCGACTATTTCGTCCAAAATGCAGTTTGTTATATAACACACATAATTATAGGCAAATCGAGGCAACGAATTCTCGCCACGCACACTGAACGCTCGCGCGCCCCTAATGCAAACGAGGTGGAGACACCCAGCCCAACCATTCCACCACCCACTGCGCCACCCAGTGCACCCATCTATGCAGCGGGCACTTATGTGGCATTTGCAGCATTTGCTGTTGCCCCGTTCGAGGCCGAGTCGCACTGCGCACACGACGAGTAGCTAGCTGCAAGGGGCGTGCCAGCCGGGGGGATGGGGGCATTTGGCATAGGAACCAAAAAGCCTGCCCGCTCTTACCGTCACCCATCCATGGCTGTGGTCGTTTCTAGGGGCTGTGGGTGGGCGAGCTCTACAGCATTTCTAAGTACGACTATTATATTGCATACACACTCACACACACATATATACATATACATATATATATTTATATGTATATACATATATAGAGCTGTGCAGTTGTACATAGCTATGCGTATGCGTGTTGACCATTATACATGATTTCGCCTAGGCATACGTGCGTGTGTGTGCGTGTGTTTGTTGTTTTTGTAGATGTTTGCTGGTGCAGCAGTTGCCGTTGCTGAGAGTCCGAGCTCCATTCCGTCCAGCCCGATGAGATCGTTGTGTGACACTGAAGAGGATTTTCAATTCAACAAAACGATTTGATGCACATTAGAAACAGTGGATTAAAATAAATACGTGAGCGAAATGCAGAGTATTACGGAAATTACATTCATCTCTTTAAGTCAAATCGAAATTTGAATGGAATATCGTTTGAGTTGAAATCGTTACAGAAAGAAAATCTGTAGATTGAGCTAAATTTATACAATTTTGTATTCAGATCAAGTATTTTTTAGTACAGATAACAGTTATATCATTGGTTAACAGCTATTGACAGTCTGTTAGCTAGTCAGTCATATAATATATCCTAGTCAATCAATCAGTCAATCAATCAAGTCTTCATTCACCTGAGCAGAGCCCACGCCAGCGAACCTCATTCGCATCATTAATTAACGAAATCATATCGCAACCACTGTATAGTACCCTAAGAATGCCGTTATATCGCTGCTATCGCTCCAATGCAGATGGCAGCACCTCGGGAAAAACTGCAAATCGGGCATTATAATTGAAGAGAGCATTAGAGAACTAGCTAAAGCCGAAACGGAACACAGCAACCGAGTGATATATAACACACGAGCGGGAGGGAGAGCGAGAGAGAGACGAATACAGAGCTAGAGCTGGGAGTGAGATGTGGTTTTTTGGCAGCGGAACAGTGGGCAGCAAACGCACATTAAGTTTTCTGCCAAGCGCATTGTGCGACCCACCTTTGTTGCCGTTGTTGTTGTTGTTGCTGTTGTTGTGCTGCCTGCATATGGTGGCAAAGAAAGCGCAGCAGAAGCAGCTGCAGGGTTGCAGGATGCGGCACACACGCACACACACACATACAAACATCAACAGGCGAATCAAAGTCAGCGCATCATCGATATAGCGCTGGTCAGCAGTCGGGGCTCTGCAACAGCAACTGCAACTGCAACTGCAAAGAGGAAGAAGACACACAGGATGCGTGTGCGTGTGCGTGTGTGTGTGGTTGGGGCAAAGAGGTGCACTGCACTGCACTGGACTCCACGTAGCTGCAGAAATTGGATGCGTGTGCAAAATGCAATGCATTTTCTAACACAGCGACGCGAGATGCAGATGCAGATGCAAATGCAAACGGGCCACACACACACACAGAGACGCACACGCACTCGCACTCGCACACACACATGCAAAACCGTCTGGTTGGGTGTTAGGAGCTGCAGCTGGAGTTTGGGCCGTCGGCTAGGGTAGCAACGTTTTTGTGATTTATTTTTAATTGAAATTCTAGAATGCGTGCAAAATACGCATGCAAAGTGTCTGGGGCACCTAGAAAACTTTCAGCCGGATGTGCCAGTGTGTGTGTGTGTGTGCCAGTGTGTATGTGACACTATGCCTGTGTGCGTGTGTGTGTACGCACATAGAGGCCTCGAGGCCTGCAGGCGTAAATTGCATAGGCCATGGATAGAGAGAGAGGGAGAGGGAGAGGGAGAGAGAACAGGGCTCGGCTCGGCTGGGCTGGCAATGGGTGCTGCGTATTTTTGGGACAGAAATTGTGCGTATGCACGAGTCCTGGTCAAAGTCAACGTTGTCGTTGTTGTTGTTGTTGCTGTTGTTGTTGCCATTGCTGGTTAGCCCATCGTCAACGTCACCGTCGCCATCGTTGTTGTTGCTGTAATGTTAGCCAGCGCCGAAAATTTTCTACAAAAACAAAAATTGGAATTAATTTTGTTTTAGAGAAAATTTGTGCAGTCGCATGTGGGCTGCGAAAGGAGCGCCAAAAAACAAAGAGGGAGAGGGAGAGGGCGAGAGAGAGGAAGAATTTGGGGCTAGAGGTATGACGTGCATATATGTGGGCATGGCTGCATATTTGCTGATAATAATTAAGTGCAGACTAGGCCCATAAAGCGCAGCAACAGCACCAGCGGCAGCACCCTGTACAGTGGGCACCCTGGCACAATGGACACAGCAACGAGTTTGGTGCGGTATCGATAATGAGCCATTGGCTTACATACATATGTATATAGGTGTGTGGCTGTGCGTATATATGTATGTATGTATGTATGTGTGCTGTAAGCTTGTAGCTGTTGACAAATTGTTCTTTGAACTGGAAAACAATTTCTTTTTTGGGTTAAGTTTCAAATTTGCTGGAAAAAAAATAACTGAATCTGAGGTTGAAGCTGGGAATTTGTGTTAAGTTTGAAGTATGAAGAAATCTGAATTAGTTCTAGACATTCATATTAGGATAAGCATAAGCTTATAGGCTTGGCATTTCATTTATCATCCGCATTTTAATTTTTTAAATTATTTTTTATGTTTCTTCAAAAGTCTCAGAAATAGAATTTTAAGCTACTTTGCATTTCGTCATGCATATATTAACTTTTTTCTTATTTTTATTATCCCTATGAGAGATCTATGTATTCAATTGTAGCTTCCTAATGCAACAAATATATAAAAACTAAAATACTCTTCAAAAAGCTGTCAGCAACTGCTTTACTATAAATCCAAGACTATCTCTCATAATTTATTCATTTAATTGTAATAAATATTCAACAAAATCTGATCACATTTCTCAGCATAATTTTCATAAAAATCTTAGATTTAAAATGTACTAAAATCAAGTTAAGATCTGCTTAAAATTCGTTGATTGCTTCGAGCGCTTCTCATTTGCGTTCGTTGAGGTAAGCAAATGTTATGCATTGAAATTTGCTGCTCCTGCTGCGCCTCCTCCTCTGCCCCTGCCACAGCTGCTTTATCTTCCTCTAGTTGTTTGTTGTGCTGGACAGTTGCACCCGACATCAACGTCAGCGTCGCCATCGCCAACGTCGTCGCCAACATCGTCATCGATAACTGCGTTGCCATACAGAAAACTTGCAGCGACTTTTCTCTATAGTTAAGAAGAGGCGGGGGCTTTATGTGTATGTATGTGCCTCGGAGTATGTGTGTCTGTGTGTGTGTGTGTGTGTATGCACACCACTTGGACTCACACAAGTTTTGGGTTTTAGGCCCGGCCACGTTGTGCAAATGTGCAAGCTGGCATCCGTTGCTGCCATTTTGAAAGATTTTTGTTTTCGTTTTCCCCATGCTCTCTGCCTGCAAGCGCACACACACACGCGCATACACACGTATATGCCGTATATACATAGGCACGCACGTTTGGCCAGGAAACGGAAACGAAAATTCTGCGAAAAACAACAACAACAACAACAACAACAATGGACATGTTGGAAAGAAGCAACGTAGCCTGAGCTGCAGGCAAGGCTGTGCCACAGGAAAAGCAAAAATAACGGCGCAGCAAACAGCGCTGATGAGCAATGGGCAATGGAAAATGGGCAATGGGCAGTGGGCAGTGGGCAGTGGGCAGTGGGCAGTGGGCAGTGGACAGCGGGCAAACGCATGCAAGTCACAGTGCAAAGCAATCTCCTGCACAGTGGGACAAACTGTTTGTGTTTACCGAGTTTGCTGCTGCAACAGACTTTGCCAACAGAATCAATCAGCTAACAGCTCTTAAGAGAATTGGCTGGAATTTTTACACAAATTTATAAATATTAGCTCAAGTGAATTTAAGAGTTAAAGAATTTGAGAAAATTGTTGTATATAAATCATATTGCAATACTATGGAAATACACACTTATATAAGTGTGGACTAATTTTTATACAACTTAAAGAATTTTTTTATGGGACTGCGAAAATTTATACTTAGGTATAGGCAAAATTAATTAAAATATTTTTATAATTTTTTTTTATTATTTTAGAAGACTTGTGCTGAGATCTCTGTTACTATAAGTCAAACTATAGATCCTTTTTTATCTCTTCTACATCTTATCCCATCTATGTAGTAGCTCTAAGCAAAACTATATAAGTCCATTTTAGTCTTAAGCTCCAGTTGACTGCTAGCAATAAATTGTTATTAAACTTCATTTCACTTAGCTGGAAAATGGAAATTTATTTTTATATATTATTATTATGTATTTCATATTACTATTAAAGAAAACTTCATACCCATCTTTATCCTTATAGTAAAAACCCCTTCAGGAATATATTTGCTACTTGAATTGATTTTTTCTATAATTAACCAAAATATTCCATGAAATACGAAATGAAAAAAACAAAAACAACAATAATATTCATTAAATCAGTGATACCCCAAATGCTTGCAATATGCCAATGACTACCTCTGTCACTCCCGCCTTTGTTTGCAAGGCTTCTTCATCATCTTCTTACCCAATGCAGCGATTGAAAAGCCTTTTTTTGCCGAAATTTCATTCGCCGCCTTTTTGTGCCGCTGCTGCTCTTGCTGCTGCTGCTGCTGCTGCTGCAGATGCCAAACTTGCTCCACGTTCAAGCCGTAGCCGTAGCAGAAGATGGTGCAGGCAGGCATACGACGCTGGACAGCGGGTGGCACATTGGGTGGCAACGTTGCCAAATTTGCCGATGACTGCGGCGGCCGCCATTTTGTGACTTGGCGGAAACGCACAAAAACCACGCAGGAGATGATGTGCATATACATATATGTGAATGTGTATGTGTGTGTGTGCATGTGTGTGAGCTGGCGCTCGTAGGTGTCCAAAATCGTCGAACGTGGCCCCGAAATGCCATTACCGCCACCTTAACGATGTGCCGTTGCTTTTTGTTATTCCACTGACCAGCAGCAAGATGAGCTATGCATGTGTGTGTGTGTGTGCGTGTGTGTGCTTGTTTGTGCTTCGTTTCGTTTCTGCACATTTGCATTTTACGAATATCCTTGCGCATTAGAAGCCGACCAGACGCAGCCAGCCTCGAGAGCAGCTCGCACGAAAGGACCGAGTGCAGAAAGTCCGACTAGAGCCAGAGAAGATGGGTGCATGGGCATCTACTACCGAGTCCTTCCGCCGCTGTCCATTGTCCGCATCCGCATCCGTGTTGGCTCGCTCACACACTCAGTGGCAGGACAAGCGCGCGCGCGCGCGCTTTCATTTCATTTGCCAGCACCCAAAAGTTGTTGTGCCTTCGACTACTTTTGGGGCAGCTCCTAGACGGCAACGGCAACGGCAACGGCAACGGCAACGGCAACGGCTAACGCATTTTTCGCCAGGACATTGACGAACGGCCATTACCCCACACACGTACACACACACACACAAACGCACATATGCAAAGAGAAGGAGTATAAGCTTGCTGGCATTTTGAATTTCAAATTCAGCAGCAGCTCTTACACACACATACACACACATGGTCATCTAATGTCCATGCTGGCTGCCTTTGCCTTGTGCGTCGTATTCGTTGCCAAGCCACCCAGGCCAGACCCAGAGATCTACCCACTCGCATAGTCCTGGTCATCGTTATCGTCGTCGTCGTCGGCCGCGCCTTTTTGTGCGAAAATGTTCAACTTTTTCGCAACAGTAAAGATTTTTGGTTGGCTGACGCAGCCAATCTCCAACGAGCAAGCGTCACGCTGTGGGTGGTTGCAACACACACATACACACACACACATCTACATATATAAATATATGTATATATATAAATATATATATAACTCTTTATATATAGATATAGCTATGGCAACGTCCTAAGCACAAGTGTCGACTATAAAATGTGCGTTCGCCTCCCGCTGCTGCTGCTGCGGCTGCCTGTGCCTAGGCCCACACGGCGTATGCGTTATTTATGCATAGTGTATGTGGCCGGCGCACAGGATGAAGTGCAAACAATTATTTATGTGGCCGAGCCCATACATAATCCATTAAGAGACTTCAAATGAAATTTGCGCATTACGCAACTTAATCACAAAATTGAAATCGAACCAAACAACGACAACAACAAACAGCAGCAAAAGTATTTTTCAATTTTGGTTTTTTTTTTCTCCAATTTTTCCTGCCCACCCCTGGCATTGTTAAATATGCTTCAAAAATTCATGATTGCTTTTCATTGGCTTAACTTAATTGGCCAAGAAATAACGATAGAATAATGGCATTCACTTTGCAGCTTACGAATTATTTATTTACAGCAAATTGAACTCGACTGGCATCAAAATGGTGCTAGAGTCTGCAGGTGTAATTTATAACTGATTTTTCATGGAATAATAATGAATAATACACAGCTTTCTGTTCGATCATAAATTTTATATTTTATGTAAATAAATAAATGCAACCTTTAGCAAATGGCCAAACCTAGCGTTAAATTAGTTCTGCCTTAATTGACTCATTAGGAAAGCGAATAAATCAAAAAATACTTAAACTAAGTGTGAAACAACTATATTACTCCAGGTAGCAAGAAGAAGAAGAGCAAACGATGTAGAGCGTAACGATTTAGATACTCTAAGCTGCTCTTAACTCAATCAAGTGCTGTTTAGCTTTAGCTGGAAATAAGTATAGCCAGGGGAGGTATTAATTAGAAGGTGCCACTGCGACCTAAGCGAGAAGGAGAACGGGAATAGAAAAGGTGAGCGGGAGAGAGAGAGGGTGATAGAGAGAGGAGCTAGGGAGAGAGGAAATAAGAATGGAAACGAGAAAGAGAGAGAGAGAGATCGATAGATAAATAGAGAGAGAGAGAGAGAGAGAGAGAGAGAGAGAGAGAGAGAGAGAGAGAGAGAGAGGGAGAGATAGAGAGATAGCTCCCTTTTCTCTAAAGCGAGGCAGATAGAGATAGAGATTGAGAGCAAGCGAGATGGAGAGAGAGAGAGAGAGGGTGAGAGAGGGATAGAGAGAGAGAGAGAGAGAGAGAGAAAGGGTGAGAGAGAGAGTGAGAGAGACTGAGATCATCAAAGAATTGAAACTGATTTTCTTACAGCTGCAGAATAGAGTGAACCGATGAGAGATCTATAATTATAAACTGATGGTATTCCAATAATTAATTCGTAATAATTCGCGGTTTCATGAAATGATGTCCCAGTCCCTAATATGTGTATAATATGTAGGTCTTACCTAGTGTCTCGTATATACCATGTCTAGCATATAGGATCTAGACCTCAGTGTGGCTTGGCATTTGGGCTTGTTCCTGATTAAATCCAACTCTATAGAATATGGCAGAGTATAAAGACGAAAGATATTGAGATAAACTATTTGATTTTTGCTGTTCCGTTTATTGAACTAGTTTATATTCATTCAGGTTAAGCGGAATTTAAGTTGTATACTATTTTTAATTACAAATTTAACCCCTCTATCGCTCTCTTCCTCTCCCTCTCTCACTTCAATTCCCATCTCTTCCGTTTACTGCAGAATGAGTTGAAACAGTTGAAACACTCATGGCCAGCTGACAAACAACAGAACTTGAATATCAACATTGCCTGTTGCTAATGCATCATAATAAATATATATATTTTATGCATATTTACATTTAGCTACGATTCTGCCTGTCTCTCTCTCTCTCTCTCTCTCTATCTATCTTTGGTTGTTCTCGTTTTCACCTCATCGATGGATGTGGCAGAGTCATCGACACACGAGAACTAAAAAGACTGTAAGTAAAGGCAATTAATTAATTTGTTTACATTTGTGCAAATGCCACAAGAAGTAGGAAGTTGCAGCAAGATCAGACGCAGATGCAACACAAGCAAGCAGCAGCAACAACAACAACAACAACAACAACTGACATGCATTGACCGGCAAAGCGTGCAGTAAAACATTTTCAATGGAACTGCTGCAGAAAGAGGCGAGACAGACAGACAGAGAGAGAGAGAGAGAGACAGAGAGAGAGAGGGAGAGAGCTGCAACTGGTCTCGCAGTCTGCGCTGCTGCCACAGAGGGGCAAATAATTAACTGCAAGAATGCAATACGAGCAATGCGAAGTTGCAGCAACTGTTGCTATTGCTCTTGTTGTTGTTGTTTCTGTTGTTGTTGCTGCTGCGGTTGCTGTTTGTTATTATTTTTAATATTAAATTGCAATTGCTTCGTTGATTTAATAAAAACGAGCAACAAAGCCAACGCCTGTGCAATAAATGTGGCAGCAGCAGCAACAACAGTAAACAGCACGTTGCAATTTTAATGACCAAAAAGAAGAAGCAGGAGCAGGAGACGAAGAAGCAAAAGCAGATGAAGCAGCAACAAGAGCAGCAGCCGCATCGAACGCTGATCGCTGATTGCCGATCGCTGATCGTTGACTCGCAGATGTCTGCCCCAATGTGTGGCAGATATGCATATACATACATACATACATACCTACATAAATATATATGTACATTTGCATATATATTTTTACAATGTTTAGCTAAAGCAAACAACAGAACTTAAGCAAACAAGCCAAGACATTGCACTCTCTTGCCGACTTCTTTCCCTCTCTCTCTCTCTCCTTCTCGCTGTCTGCCTCTTTTGTGGCACATACATTTTTTTGGCGACTGCACAAAATAAACTAAACACTAAATAAAATATTTTATTATGTTGCAGCGGGCAACCAGTTTTGATTTTGTTGTTGTTGTCGCCGCCACACATTGTTGCATGCCCCGCGTCCTCTTCATAAACAACGCTGTCAACGCTTTTTACATTATGCGCACTATTTTATTTATCAATTTGCAATTCCATAAATTTCATTCCAGCCTTTACTTTTTATTGATATTTTTGCATTATGAGGAAGTTAACCGCAAGAGCCGCTAGCTAGCCGCATGCGGCACATGCGGCACGCACCACCGTTCATTGACACACGCGTGCAACGGATATCAGTTAGACGCGTCAAATGTAATTCGTTTCTTTCCCCTCTCTCTCTCTCTCTGTTTCTCTGTCTCCTTTTTTTCCATCATAATATTTATAAGGCAAAGCTGTCTGAAGTTTGATTGGTCTTTAATTAAATGACAAAATATGTGCGGAGTGTAAACAACTTGCAAGAAATACAAACTTGCAACAACAACAACAACAACAACAAGCTACAGCAACAACTTGTGACAGCTGTGACAGCATGAATTATGCCACTAATTGAGACAAACATGGCCAAAGAGCTAAACAAACTTTGATTTGTATATCATGTGGGCAGAACCACTTCAAAATCAGCCTCGACTTCAGCTTTCAACTTCAGCTTTCAGCTACACAGCTTCAAAGTCGAGGCAACAGTGCAACATGGATCAACTCTCTGCCACAACATTTGGGTTAATGTAATAACAACAGCAACAACAACAACAGCGAACGCCTTGAAAAGCAGATGCAGAAAAGAATTACAGAATTTGCAAGCGAAACAACATTAGATTTGTTAACCGTTATTAACTTGGCTAGTTGAGCTCTTTGCATTTGGCCACATCTTGCAACAAATTGCGGTAATTAAATGCGACAAAGCACTGACAAATGCGTCTATCGATCAACTCCTCGATAAGGCTAAGACATGGGAATTACGAGTAAGCAATTGCTAAATTTAATATTTTGAAGAGCTTTAGTTGTAGTGTTATCGATCAAACGATCAACTAATCGATATCAATGGAAGTGGCTTGAAAAATCCGATATTAAATGTAGCTTAACTCGCATTAATTTTTCGAATACATAAAACGAATATTTTGACTGACTTAGCTTTGGTAGGCGCGTCTGTGATCTATTAATATTGATATTAATCGATAGCATCTGTTAACATTGTTTACAAATCATAATAATATCGATACTATTAAAAATTAATAGAAAATGTTTTTTTTATATATCAAAATATTTATGGTAGAAATAAAATAAATGAAATACATAAATATATAAAATTCTATGAGTTACAAAAATCCTTATATCGATTTGTTTATCGAGAAACGTGTGAATATCAATTTCATTCCTACTAAATTTTTTTTCCTGGAACTTATATGTATTTTCGATTTCAGTTGTAATTCTCTCGATCTATTCTAGTTTTTCTTAGACTAGATATTTTCTCTACACAATATTCATTTATATTCTTTTCAGTTTTGTAATAAAACTTCTTTGATCTATTCTACCTTATCATCTACGAAATATTTTCAACACAGTCATTAAAATTCCATGCACATTCGCCTCATTAACTCTTTGGTATGTTTCTATTTTTGTGGAGTAAGTATTTAATTTACAATCGAAGTTTTGTTGTACTATTTTTTTTGTTTTTTCGTTATCGCGTTTTAGCATTTCCATTGTTGTTGTTGTTGTTGTTGCTGTTGCTAGCTTGGGTTTGTTGTTGATTTTTTTTTTCCATATCATATCAGAAACGCTTGGCAAGCAATTAAAACAAGTTTATTTTACAACAATATAATTACTAATTATTATTATTATCATCGAACGTGCAGGTTATCAATATCAGCAGCGCTAGTCGGCAAATGGAAACTTAACATAAAAATAGGTAAAATCGAAAAAAAAAAACTAGAGTATTTGTGAAGAAGTGGCAGAGGGGGGGAGAGCCTAACAAACACAACAAGTTTCAATTATGTGTAGAAAAAGACACGAAAAAAAATCTAAGAAGAAGTAGTTAAAAGACTAGACGTAAAAGCGAGACAGAGCTAAAACACTTTCGTAAGAAATGTTGTTGTTCCAATTGTTGTTGTTGTTGTTGTTGTTGTGGTAATAATTAATTGACTATTTGTTGCGTTTGTCGTGCGCTCAAGTGCCGCCTGCTGGCCTCGGTGAGCGGGGTGGGGGATTCGTGCAAATGCCTGCCACATCACGTTATATTATTAAATTGTAATTTTATTTATTTTAAGTGAAAGATATGATAACAGCGCCAACTTGTTGTCCATTGCTGATGAGCACTCGACGCCTGAACACTTTAAACGCTTTCAAAGGCTGCCGCCTGATTACCTGACCGTCTGAGGGGAGTCGAGTGCGGAATGGGTGGGGGCGTGGCGGGCACTCGACTCTGCGAGTTGTTGTTGCAGCATTCTATAAAGCCATCTAGTTTATATTTGTCTAAACTAAACGGGCTAACGGTATTTTGTCTGCTAAATGGAAATCAGGTGAGAAAGAGAGAGGGGAAGAGCTAGAGCGAGTGCGAGATGTTGGTGTCTGCTCTCAGCTCAACAAGTTGCAGCAACATTGTTGCCAAGAGTCTGGGCAAAGCCAAACTAGAACACAGCAGAGAGAGCGAGAGAGAGCATATGTTTTGGCCTTGCATAAGCTCTCTGGCAAAGTGGTTCCACATCCAGTTGAATATAAGACGCTTCAATTAGTCAAGCACGACTTTCGTTCTAAACACATCCAGTTAGACGTTGGAAAGTCTTTGCTCTAACCATTTAAATCTATATTTATGTAAACTGTCTGCAGATCATGACAGAGATAAGGCCAATAAAGCAAACAGTTATTAACTAAACTGTTAAGTCAACTATTTATTTGAAGCAGCCTCTAAGTATGCCAAGCGCAAGAAATCTAAATTGATTTTATTAGGTGAGTTGAGGCTGATGGCTTAGATAAAAAGATTTGAAAGAGTTGTAAAAAAAGTTGTTTAAAAATGTAAGCAAATTAAATTAATAAGCCAAACAATCAAGAAATGCGGTTAAGAGAAACAGACGAAGAACGGAGTATGTTTATTGAAGGATAAGAATGGTTTCATGGATTCATAATAGCTGAAGTTTGCTTCGTAGAAAACTTGACAAGAATAAGAAAAGAAAATTTACCGATTGAAGAGAAAACTATAAAATAATTAGTTTAATCACTCTTTATCCATCCTAGATAATTATTATAATATACAAATGGTTTAATATTTTGTACAGACTTTCAATGGCCTATAGGAATTACTTTTTTATTATTTTTAAAATTTATTATTTCTTGTATTCACTCCCAACGATTCTCTTTTGCTTAAACAAAGTTGAGGAGCTCAAATAATGTTGTTAGCCCAGCGAATACGATAAACTTTATATGACATAATGTGACATCGATGCAGACCGTTGCCGTTCCGCTAGGCAACATTGTAAGCAGTTGTTGCTCTTAAAGCAGTTGGATTGTTGAGACTGAAGGCAAATAACAAGCGAGTGAGTGAATGTGAGTGAGTGAGTGTGTGAGTGTGTGTGTGAGCGAGCAAGCGAGTGGGTCATAATCGTTGGCATAAAAAAGTGTAAACCGGAAATGACATGAATAAAATGCGCGACTATTTGCTCTTAACATAATTTCGAGTAGCGAAATCTCTAGAGTGGGAGAGAGAGGGCTGGTCAGAGAGAAAGAGTGGAGAGAGAGAGAGAGCGCGAGACGTTAGGTGAGTGCTTGGCCACCCACATGCGAATTATATCAATATATAGTTGCAATAATGACCTCAGTCGTTGCAGTCGCTGCCCAATTGGGGCAGCTGCACTTGCAGCGCTCCCCTCCCCTCCACCCACGGCAGCCACATTTGCCATTTGCCCATTGCCCATTGCCCGTTGCCCATTTTCATTTTCATTTCCATTTTCGCGCAACTACAAGTATATAGAAGTAAAACTCCAGATGCGGGTAGAACTCATTCTGCCCCTTCCATCACCTCGCCCTCTCCCGGGCCCCCCTTCGGTCCCGTTGTGTCCATAACATCCGAGAGTTTATTACGTCTGCACTTGGGTTTATTTGCTTTTACTGCGCCTTTGCCGCAGCGATTTGTTCTTTCGATTTATGGCTAAGGGGTCCGATGCAAGGGGTGGGGAGGGCGGTTGATTGAAGGGGGTGGGAGATTGGGAGGGGAATTGCAACGGGGCGAACATCATGATTATGATGCGGCAACATGATGATTATTTGTGGCAACATTGTTGCCTGCAACAGCGCCTGCGAGCGTGCGCAAAAGAGCGTATAAAACGTATAAATAAAAGAATTCAAATAAAATTTTTAATAAACGAGTTGCCATTAAATTTATACATTAACTATAATTTTTATAGTTGGCGACTTTGTTTTCTATACGACGACGTCGACTGAGGCGACTGCGACGACAAAAGCCAACAAGAGTGGAAGCAAGTGGCAGAGCTGAGCAAGCGGAGAAGTCGGTGGGGGAAGTTCGGTTTTAACGATCCGCTTCACATATTTTTTGACTTCATTGTATTGCTCGGCTTTATTATTATTTCTTTTTCTGCTTCTTCTTCTTCTTATGCTTTGTCGTCGTCTACTTCTCTTTTATTTATTTTTTTCTTGTTTAATTGTGTTTAGAATTCAGAGAGCTGCGAACGAAATGTTTGTATGAAATACCCTTGAACAGATTATTAAACAACTCGTGAGATCTTAAAAGCCTGCTCGTTCGCTTTTTCGCTTTTCAATATTGCATATTGATTATTTATTGAATATTTATCTTTTTGATTCGCTACTTTGTATGTTGTTGTGATGCTTGAGCTTGAGAGCATTAAAGGAGATTTGTATGTATGGGCTTTTTAATCAAATATTTTTGTTTTATTCGAATTGAAGAGATGATAACTGCAGCTGTTTATTTTGCTATGGCAGAGTCAATAGTTGGCAGTTGTTCGAACTGAAGAGAGGTAGATTGACATATTGTGATGTACGATTGACTGGAGCGACTAATGGAATAAGGCCTGCTTTAACTCATTCATCTTAAGCTAGGATCTAGCTTTTCATGCTCTAGGAGTTCTCGAAGATACTGAGCGTAGGTTAAAGATTTCTCGTCCTGGACGTAGTTTGGGATTGAGTTGAATGAAGTTCTAGCTACTCGATCGTTTATAGTTAATGTTATTCATAGTAGATTATTATTGTGCAGATGAACATAGATCAATCGATATATATATATATAAAAGGAATCAACTAAATCTTGAAAATTTGTTGATTGGTAAGAATTCAAAATATATGTATATACGCGATCTTTCATCTAATATACATTGATACACATATATTAAATAACACATATAATTCTGGTTATTAATTCACATATCATTCAGATTCCATAAACAAACAGCAAATCTCCTCTACTATTCTAATAATAATATCTACAATCTCTAATTTAGATAGCCCACTAATATTAATATTCTCCAAACCGACAAATATAGCCAACGCTTAAAATAACATACAATATAACAAAAATATTCTACATATTTTAGCCTCACACATTCCATTTCGCTATTAAATCTGCATTAATTTTGTTGCCAACTACAACAAAAATATGAAATGAATCAGCAAATTCTTTGCTATTTGTTGTTTATATAATTAATGGAAAATTTTCACTGCGATATACATATATTAAAATGTTTATATATATTAATATACATATGCATGCATGCATGCATATATGTAGATTCAAGCTGGAAACTGTTTGTCCTCTGCGTCTGGTTGTTCGCTTTGATCTTCAATAAATGTTGAGCAAACAAATCAAACGATCGAAAGACTTCAGTGTGTTGCATTTTTACAACAACAACAACAACAGCAGCAGCAGCGGCAGCGGCAGCAGCAGCAACAAAACTAACAGTGCCAACATCAAAAAAGCAACAACAACAACAACAACACATTGGCAACTGCAACTGAAAAATTGAATATTGTGGAACTCAAGAGGCAGAGCCAAGAAGAGGCAGAGGCAGCGTTTGGTAATTGTTTATTTGTTTGCCTTGCTGTAACTAGTGTCTGTGTGTGTGTGCGTGTGTGTGTGTTAGTGTGTGCTTGGCAACATGTTGACGCTGACTTTGACGTCGGCGGCGTTGGCGGCGCTCCTTTGAGCAGAGAGTAAAAGAAATGAAGAAGAAGAAGAAGAAGAAGAAACAAAACAATCTTGACAGAAATTTATAATTAAACAAATGCGGCGGTGTTGAAAAATTATTTTCCATTGCTTTTAACAGCGCATTTTCTTTAAATTTTCCAACTGTCTTGCGCCGCAGCAATAGCAACAACAACAACTACAACAAGAACAACAACTTCTTCTGCTGCTTCTCATGTGGAATATTTATATAAACAAAAGCAATTTAATTTTGTGGTGATGAATGTTGGCCGACGTTTGTTGCCGCCTTGCTTTGTTGTTGTTGTTGTTGTTGGTAATTGAGTTGTTGCTAGAGTTGTTGATCTAGCAACTGTTGTTGTTGTTGTTGCTGTTGCTGCTGTTGTAGTTGTCTTCGAGTCGGCGCTGATTAAAGCCCGCGCGGCACAATGTTTAGTTTTATTTTATATTTATTTATTTTTTTTTTTGCTTTTCTAACTTGACTTTTTGTTTACATACATATATAGAAAACTGCCTTCACTCTAAATCAACATGCCCTAAGACGATTGCTAAAGGGTATAAAAGTTATTGTGTTGCCAGGCAAACGAATGTACTACACAAATATGACTTCAAATAAAAAATGTAATTAGTTTATTTAAGCAAAATTAATGAAACTTGAATGGGTTAAGCTGACAAATCATAACAAAAAGTCTGTTTAATGTAGGTAGAGATAAGTTGGGTAGAGGGAGAAATGGAGGGAGGGAAGAAGAATAATTTGAGTACTGAAAAAAAACCTAAAAACATTTTCTCCAGAATAAATTCAAAGTGCGTCAAATATCAGCTTTTAATATGCCTAGTCGGGCAATTCCAGCTATATCTTTTTTATCTGCCTTCTTCTATATATAATTTATATTTCAATCGTATTTTGCCTAGATATATTTTATGATTTTCCAAAGCAAACAAGAGTCGCATCGTTTTTTCGTTCTGGATCCGAAATCAAAGAGCAAAACTGGTGAATTTTCGAAAATTGCATTTTGCATCATTAACAACGCATTTGTCAAATGCATATGCATTGTTGTGCGTGTGTATGTGTGTGGGTGTGTGAGAATGTGTGCGTTTGTGCGTGTGTTAATGACATGCTCACAAATTCAAATTAACATTTTGCCAGCAAATGCAGGCGACAAACGTTGCAGCTGTATGCGTGCAACATGCTGCAAACAGTTGATGCTAGAAATTTACGCACAGGCGAAATGAGAAAACGATAGAGAGCAGATGAGTGAAGGAAATAGAGTATGTTAAAAAAGAAATATGTGGAAAGACACAGAGAAATAATATTGAATCGAGTATTAAGATGTATGGAACATAAAAAAGAGAGCAAAAGACAGAGATTGAGGAATGCAAATAAGTCAGGAATCCATTAGGTTATAGGCAAAATAAATAAAACTTATTTAGTAGGTATCTAAAATATGTTTGTTTTCTTAGAACAGTTTAGAAATATGAGAGGGAAAGCTATCCCTATCATAGTGTTCTCGCAAATAAGTATTTAAGATACTCTATAGTCAAAAATTCAACATATCAACATGCCATATACATACATATAGTTAATAATGGAATACTCAATCAACATGACAAATTATAAATAATATATTTCCAAAATGTCCAGCCAATTTCATTAAAATAAATGAATAAATGGATAAAGTTCTGTGCGTTTACTGCACACACGCACTGTAGATACATTTGTCATTTTTGATCGAGCATCAAGCAAACAATTTAACATACGACGCGTCCACACTGAAGTATGAAAGAGCGGGTGCCAAGGGGCGGTGCCATTGAAAGAGAGAGAGACAGAGAGAGAGCGAGAGTGGTAGAGCGAGAGCCATAGAGAGTGCGACGCTTGCTGGACACATTCAAAAATGCTGAGCACATTGCACTCGTCGCTGGACAATACTAAAAATCACATCAGAAATGCAACAATAAACGCAAAAACTACACAACAACGATGACGATGACGATGGCAATGACAATGATGATGATGCAGCTGATGATGATGATGATGACGAGGCTGGCAACGACATGCCACAAGCAGAACAAGAGAGTGCGATAGAGAGAGAGAGAGCAATAGCCGAGTCACAATTTGAATCCTAGTGCGTTTTAGCACCTCCCACGCGGCCCGTTTGTAATGCATTCGACATGCATGAACAACGAGCATAACAACAACAACAACAACAACCACGCACTGAAAGGGGTGTACAAGTATTTGAGGAGTGTATACGAAACTTTTGTACTTGAACTTCCTTAATAGAATTTTTGAATAAGCAAAAACACTTTCAAAGAATATAAATAATGACCATTCGAATTATCATCAGTGTTGCTGGTGCTGTTGTTGTTGTTGTTGTTGTGGGAGGCACTGTTAGGCCAAGAACTCCAACTCCACACATGCCATAACAATGGGCCAAAACAAAAGCGTTTGCCAACTGCATCGCATTGTTTGCCGAGCACAAGAAGAAATTGAAGAGCTGTAGCTGCCTCTGGCTGTTGTTGCAAGCCACCAATGGAAGTCCTTGCAGCAGCAGCCACACCTGAGCCTGAGCCTGAGCCTTACTCACATTTTGCTATGATAATGCAGCTGATGACAATTGTCGTTACGGGTAGCTTAGATATGTATGTATGTTAAAAGAGATCAAAGATAACCAATTTACGACTACCGAAACAGCCACAACAGTTGCAGCTAGAGAGTGGAAGAGGGGCAAGGGGGGGAGTGGCAGGAATCGTCAGAAATGGACCAGGAATGACATTTAGGTATTAGCAAATGAAAAATGTAGAACATGAAACTCGGCATAAAATAGAATTCAGATGTAAGTTGAGAGATTAAGATAGAGATTATGTTAGATATCTGAAATTTGATATATCATCTAAGTCATGGGAGTGATAAATAACTGATAAAAATATATTATAATATAAGAATATAATGAAGTAAAATATATTATATTTAATATTCCAACTATATAAAAGAACTCCTCATTACAATCCTTACGCTCTCTAATAAACCCAAATGTAATATCCCATATCGAATCCCATATCTGTGAGAACTTTCGTAATGCTGGCTAACGAGCAGCTCTAAAAAGATATACACCGCCGTCCAGCCACTCCAAAAGCTATAGCCAATGTAGCCCATTTTGAACCACCAAAAAATAAATCATAAATCGAAGCCACAATGGAGCCGGGAACCGAAATGGCAAACAAACCAATGAGGGGCAACGTGCACTGGCCGCCCGAATATGCATTGACAATTAAAAGACAACCCGGACAGAGCACAAAATAGAAAGGCATGAGAGAGTGGAGAAAGGGAGAAAGAGTGTGGGAGAGGGAGAGAGAGAGGGAGAGGGCGAGCATGCATGGTCCTATCATTATTTTGTGTTAGGCGCTGGAGACAGAGACGTAGACGCAGCCCTTTTGCATTTTGCAAACATACGCAAATTACGCATACGCCAAGGGGTCCACAGCGACGGGGAGGCAAGCACACGCACACACACACGCACACGCACACAATGATATATTTTAGTTTTGTAGAATTTTGTTGCTGCTGTTGTTGTCGTCATCAACGAAGCGAAGACAATATCTGAATATCTGTGCACAGGCCAGCAGCCAACAGAGGGCGCCACAGACGGAGGTCAGAGTTCGCAGTGCCTTATGTGTGTGTGTGAGTGTGTGTGTGCGTGTGGAGGAGTAAGTAGATTCTGTTGCCAGCAATATCCGCATTAGATTACATGCGTTGTTGCTATGACAAAAGCGTTCGCGTCTGTCCTAAGCAGCAGCAGCAGCAATGAATGACGAACCGAATTTGTTGTCGTTGATTTCCTCTAGGTTTTTACGGTCCGACTCGAGATCCCTGTCCTATGCATATGAAATTGCCCAAAACTAAACTAAACGAAAACGAACACAAATCAAAAACTCAACTAAAAAAGAATTGCATAAGAAATTAAATTCGAAAATTGTGATAATAAAACGCATAGCTGCAAACTCTATCTAATTTATTCAGCAGGCCGCAAAGGATGTACGGCTATATATGAATCTATATGTGCACTGGAAGAAAAAGCTATAGAGAAATGGGTAGTAAAAAAGGCAAAGAATATGAATTGTTGGATGTTGGATATATTGTAAAACTTGGGCGATTCCTTTGCGCTGGTTCATAGAGTTTAATATATAATATTAGCTCAAAGTGAAAAAAGACGGTGCTATATAGAGTTCATACTCTTAGAATTTAAATTTACTACAGATCTCTTGCCAAGATCTCTCCCACAGGCAATTCAATTCAAGTGTCTTAGCATTAAACATATTCCTAAATGACCTATACAACATCCTAACTATCTCATCTCTTAACTCTCTTTATTTCAAATACCATACAAAACATTCTTAGTCTCAGTAGTTTCTCCAATATTTCCCTTATAAATCTCACACGCACTTTTCGCTCAGTGCATATCTGCGTACAGATGAAGCAACACGTTTGGTTTTGATTTCTGTGCGAGCGCTTTTATGTTGAACAAAACAAATTAATAGAATTGTTAAATGCGAGCGGCAAATGTGGCCAGTGAAGAGGAGCAGGAACAGCAGCAGCAGCAGCAGCTGCAGTAGAGCAGAGCAGCGGGCCGGGGGGAGGAGCCTTTGGTGTGGGTAGAGCTAACATGCAACATAACGTGAAGTGCTACGGATTTGGATTCGTTTCTGTTTCAGTTTCTGTTTCGCATTCTGACTGCGTGCTGCATACAAAAAGTGCAGACAATGCGATTAGTTGTCGTTGCAGCAGTTGCTGAAGTTATTGGCAGCAGCAGCAGCAGGAGGGAAGAGGGAGAGTTGAGAGATGTTGCTGGCTGCCAGAGGGGGCTGTGTGTGTGTGTGTGTGTGTGTGTGTGTGTGTGTCGGTGCATAGGCTGGTGTTGCGACGGGCAACGCACACGCAAAAACCAAATGACGAATGACATTTTATTACGGCACCCAAAGGGTAGCACGTATAGAACTATGCAGGAGTGCCAGCCATGTGTGTGTGTGTGTGTGATTGTGGGTGTGTGTGTGAGTGTGTGCCTCGACAGAACTCATCTTGTATGCAAACTCAAAACTCAAAAATTCGTAGACAAAAGAGTATACACGCCCAGGAGGTGCAGCCAGGACCGCAACAGGACCTGCACGACAGAGCCTGCCCGTCTGCCAGAATGCCAGCCTGGCCGGCCGACTGACTGACGGCTAATGCTCGGACGGTACGTTGATGAATTGGGCCTAGCTGAAGTAGGAGCAGGAGACAGCAGCTCCAGCCAGGCAGCCAGCCAGGCGCAGAGGCCCAAGCCCAAGCCCAAGTTAAATAAATATGAGTTCAATTTTCATTTTTGGGCAACGAGAGGGCCAGGCAAGGGAAGAGCTGAAGCCTAGGCAACCGAACAGGGCAACGTTGATTTTATTGGCGGTTTACTGACCTGCGCCAACGGCAACAGAAGCAACAGCAGCAACAGCAGCAACAGCAACGGCAGCAATACGAACAATTGCAGCAACATTGCACATACGACACGTTGCCTGTCAACTGCGTCAACTCATTTTCAATTTTTGTGCTTGAGCTGCATGTGTGTGTGTGAGTGTGCATTACACATACACTTTATTTGCATATTAATCAAAGGAAACTTTACATAAGCAACTGCGCAACTGTTTTAAATATCGTTAAAGAAGCTGCAACAATTACCAAAGCGAGCTGATCTCATAAATGGATAGTAAAGGTTCATTGCGGCGCCATATTTCCGGTTGCCAAATGGCCAACAGAGAGATGCAGCCAAGCAAATGAAACTTGGCCAAAAATTTGCTGTAGCAGCAATAGTAGCAATAGCAGCAGCAACAACAACAGCAACAACAACAGCAACAGCAACAAAAAAACGCCAACGAACAATTACCAAACAGCATTTCCTTGAACATATTTATTAAACCTGTCCAAGGGGAAAATGCTTCAACACACACACACACAAACATACACCCACACACACACGCACACCTAGGCATATGCTGTGGAACACAATAACAATGCGAAGACAATTTCAAATGAAGCCAATTGCTACTGCAAAAATGTTTTGCTGCTGCCGCAACAGAGCAGCAACAACAACAACAGCATTAACAACAACAACAGCCTTTAATGTTTAGCTTTAGTTACAGCAGCAGGCAGGCGGGGGCGTGGACTAGCTTATCGGGGGAGAACACAAGACAATCGCGTAAGAAAGACATTATTGCCAGTCGGCCAGCAAAAGCGAAGCGAAAGAGAAAGAGAACGAAACGCGTTCAGCACATAAACGAAACTCGAATGCTCTTTATATGACAGAGAAACACATATACCCTCACAGTAATGTGTACGAAGTATTTATTGGAGAGATGTATTACTTTTGTATGTATTCATTGCTTCAGTATTGCTTTAATTTGTTCTTCACTTTACATTTATTCGTTTATCTGCTCTCAGTTTTTCATTTATTTTTCTTCTCTCTTTCCTTACTTCTATCTACAATATCCTTCTTCTTCTATCTGCTCAGCTTTTTATGGCGCTCTCAATACTTCTCTGTTTCAGGTTTCATTTGTTTCTCTCTAACTTTTTCCCTACTAATTTGTCTCTAACTCTTCTTCAATCTGTCTATGCTCAGTCCTTGTTTTTTCTCTCCCTCTCTCGCTCTCTTTCTAGTTGTTGCATTATATCTATTTCTCTATCTTCTTTTCTCCATTTATCTGTCTCTATCTCTCGCTCTCTATACCTCTCAATCCAATGTCTGTCTCTCTATTTCTCTTTTTCTTCCTATATCTTTTTCTACATATCAGCCTATGGCTTCCACTCTCTATCTCAGCTCGTCATACCCGCAATCTCTATATCTGTCGCTCTCTCTATATCCCTCTAGCTATCTCTCTTTCTATCTCTCTATTTCCCTCTATCTCTCTCTCTCTCACTCTCTCTGTGTGTCTCTCTCTCCCTGTCTGTCTCTCTCTCTCTCTGTTTGTACTTCGAACTCTATCTCCTTTACCTCTTTCTCTATCTCTCTCTCTCTCTCTCTTGGCACTTCGATCTCTGTCTCCTTTATCTCTCTCTCGCTCTCTCTCTCTCTCCCACTACCCAAGAACATCATACTTAGCCCAGTCAACGCTTTGTTAGAGTATCATAAATTGCATAGAGAAATGGCAAATCTGCGTTGCATTCGCTACTGTTGCTGTTGCTGTTGTTGCAGCTACTACTGGCCACAGTAGTCGCCACTTGTATGGCTCCTAGAGAGTGGAGCGGATCATCAGTAGTAAGCCGCAGCAGAAACTGCCGCCCGGTGGTTTTTGTATATACATATACATATATATATATAAACTTTTTTTTTGGGCGCTGCACGTTTTCTCATAGTGCCGCCGACGCGTCGTGTTTCATCGTGGGCGATTCGAAGCCAATCCGGGCGGGCGGCAGCAAAACAGCAGCAGCAGCAGCAGCAGCAGTTGGGAGCCGCAGCAACCCACCAGAGACAACTATTTTGGCTGCTACTGTGGCAATTGTTGTTGCTGTTGTTGTTGTTGCTGTTGTTGCAGCTACTTTGCATGCCTCGTTGGCCACGTTGTTGTTGTTGCAACAACTTCTTCAGCTGCATCTGAAGACGTTGCCCGCGTGTGCGTGTGTGTCTGTGTGTGTGTGTGTGCATTGCTGCAACTTGTTGCCATTCAACAATTGTTCAAAATTCGAGCTACCGGTGGTGGGCCCAGCATCGCCTGCCCCCTCCCGTCCAGCCCCGTCCTGCCATAAACATGCAAAATATGTGTAATTGTTTGTTATAAGTTGCAGCAAAGCGACTCACAAAATGTGGCCCATTGTTTTGTGCATGATTTGTTGTTGTTTCTGCCCGTCCACTGTCTCGCTCGCTGTCCCTCTGTCCCTTTGCTCTCTGTCGACCGTCAGCATTTATTGTTTATATTTCGCATATTATGGAAAACGACGCTGTAATTGTTGGCATCGTTTGCCATCATCATCATATTCTTCTGCTGCTGCTGCTGCTACTGCTGCTGGCGCTTCTTCTTTTTCTTCTTTGCTCAACTTTAACAATTGTCGGCGCACTCATATGTTGCCGCTCTCCATGTAGAAAATGTTGAGTATACCCTGTATTAATGGGAAGTGGATAAAGCAGTTGACGAAGCTCTTATTTAATGCTTATCGATAAATTTGTTGGGTAACCAGAACCTTTCTTCTATATACTCTGATGTACTTTGATCTAATTCGCCATCTGTCGGCCTTTATCTCTCTAACTGTATCTTTTCCTCTATCCTTCTCACCCTTCATCTGTAGTTACTTCTTTCCCATTGCCTTCTTCTCGTTCCCTAGATATCAATTTCATACTCCACTCAAGTCTACTCCCCACTCACATCTTTCTACAGGGCATCCACTAGTCGTGCCCACCATTCACTTTGCATTTCATGACTTGTACAATTTGATAGTTGGAAGTTACAGCATTCGCTTAATCGCTGATGTTTATTATACGCTGTACTTTATACTTTATAATACTCGTATATATCGCTTAACCACATTTGCATAGCCTTTGTTCTTAAAGCCAATAAGTTGTTGTTGTTGTTGCTGCTGTTGTTGTTGTTGTTGTTGTTGTTGTTTGCCTGCTCGTTGTTTTCAATTTCAACGGCTCAAAACTCAAACCTGAACACAGTTTTCATATTAAAATTTCGCTTTGCAAATAAATCAACACAAAATATTAAATAAAAAATGTGATATTAAAAATAAAAATATATTTCAATGTCACGTTAGGGTTGCTGCCAGCAGCAGAGTTGCCATCACTTGACAAAAAAACAAAATAAATTCAAACAAATTCTCATTAAATTTTTGTTTTGTTTTATTATTTACATGTTTTGCAACCCTGTACGAAAAGTGTTTTAGATACTTTTTTTTTTTGTATTTTGTAAATCCTAAAAAATAATAATTGATGCCTTTGTCTAGGTTTGAGTGAATATACATATATAGATGTTTATATATGCGCTGCGTAGTTGATTTTATTTGATTTATTTTTAATGTTTTGTCAAACCAGCAGCGAGCTCTTTTACTCTCATTCCATATCCCCCTCACTCTCCCTCTCTCTCTCTCTCTAAATCTCTCCTGCTTGTTGGTCTGCTTGGGTTTGAGGCATTGAAAGTGTTCTCGCTGCCCTTTTGCATGGCGCCAACAAATCAAACAGAAAAACGCATGCAACACACATCACACACACCACACACACACACACCACACTCACACACATATACCGTCCTACACACGTGCACCATCTTGCCCACTCTTCATCAACGCCTCCCCGCTGAAAATCAACTAAAAATTCGCGAATTTTTCCGCCGACTCTCGACTGCTGCTGCTGCTCCTGCTCCCGCTTCTCCTGCTCCTGCTCCTGCTGGACAACTTCCATGCGCCTCACACTGCGCATTTAATTTTTTAACATTTTGCATATTATTTTGTTTGCAACGCAGTGGCAGTTGCCATCCCTTTGCCAACGCGGCCCCTCCCACGCCCACCTGCTCGCCTCCTGCTTCTCTGCTGTGTGTCAAACATGCCATTTATATGCGAGAGGCTGTTGCAATGGCTTGTTAGAGCTGGAGCTAGGGTTGGCCATTGTAGGTTGCGGGACTGCTCGCGGGGGGAGCGAAGGCACGTTGAAGGATTTCAGAAAACATTTGCCAAAAAATTTTTTATCAAAGCCTTCAGCTTCAGCAGCAGCAACAGCAGCAGCAGCAGCAGCAACAGCAGCAGCAGCAGCGACGCATTGTACGTGGCTGCTGTCCGGGAAATTTGAAACTCAATAGACAAAAAAAGTCGACAAGCAATAGAAAAAGAATATATATACACATATAGACAAGCACGACACACACACACATGGCACTCTCTGTGTCTCTCTATATAGATGCTTGATTTTTACTGCACTCAGCTTGAAGCTTTGCCTCATCCTAGATCCTTCCAGTCAGCTCCTGTCTGCAATTCGAGGCAGTTTTTATTTGTACTCTCTATTTTTTGGTGTTTTATTTTTTATTTTTTTGCCCGCATGCGTCGCACTGCGTTTCCCAACACTGGCTGCGCGTCCACTGTGCCTTCGGGCAATAAAAACTAAGCACAAAAAACGCATTTGGTAGACAAACACAAAAAAAGAATCGACGAGAATAAAACTCGGACTGCCGATAAAGGATATCTGGCCCTGGCAGGGTAGCTGCTCAAAGCGCAAAGCTTTTGGTTACAATTACATGATTTTATCAGAGCTCAGTCTCCATCTGCATCTATCTCCCTCTCTCTCTCTCTCTCTTCGTCTAATTCTCTGTGTGTGCAACGAAATGTTGCACGAGATATGTTGCAACCTAAAGCCAAATGGATTGGTAATGGCTGACGCATAAGTGCAACATTAGCCTAAGTAGATCTTTTGCTATATTGCGGATGGCTGAGAACAAAGTAACTGCACAATTTTCAAGAAAATTGGGCAAATGCGAAAGCAAGGATAAAGGAAATCAGTCGACTCGGAAGGATGATGTACGGATGTACGGAGGATTTAGAGACCACTCTGCTGGCCGCAGATAGAAGTTTCTTATACAGTAGAATCCTGAGAAGTCGAAATGGCAAGAGGATCAGGTTTTTTTTTTATTTACACAGAAATTTAAATTATTGAGAATGAATTTCTTTCAGGAGTATAGAATATTATTCGATTTATTGTGATTTTCGATTTATCGGAGTACAAATTATCGAGACTCGACTGTATTCGACTTTTTTTTATAATGATTCTTCAGTCGGGGCAGAATCTAATATATGGAATGGAGTGCTCTCTTATTTGAAATACTTTTTTTTCGATTTATCGCGAGTTTTTATTTATTCGGATACAAACTATTGAGGCTCGACTGTATTTTATTTCTTTTTGAGGTTATCTACTATGAAGCCTATATTGGTCTCTATAATGATTCTTCAGTTGAGGCACAATCTCTTCTGTTTGGAATACTCAAAGACAGATCTTCTCTCGTCTAAACTTAATTGCATATGAAGCTGAGTTTCATATGTCCCTTTACAAAAATCGGCCTCAACTAATGCTTACATTTATCATTCATATACAGCTTCATTTGAAAATCTTTCCCTTGACAATATATTGTCTACTGTTGCACCACACATTTACCTGTTTGTTGCTGCAACGATATAAAATTTATTGCATGTTTTTGTGGTTTTTGTGGCACTTGAATACCAGTCTGCGATTTACCAAATGTTTATTTTTTTGTTTAGATTGGAATTGGTCAGGCACAGCCACACACACATACTCTCTCTCTCTCTCTCACTCTCTCATTCTGGTTGCCAAAAAATGTGCATAGGCATTGGCTAGGGAACCTGTTTCATACATAACATCAATGTTATTTGACTTAATCAGCCGTCGACTGTGCGCTAATTAATTGCGCTGTAGCAGCAACAGCAGCAGCAGCAGCAGCAGCAATCGCTGTTGTTGTTCTCATTGTGGCCAACAATTAAAGCCAAATAGAACCGCAGGCAAACACACACACACACACACACAATTGTAGTCTCTGGATAAAAAAGGCGCAGCAGCAACAGTTTAATCACTAACTGAAAAGCAAATAAAACGTTTTGCAACAACAACAGCAACAGCAACAGCAACAATTGCAACTGCAACAGCAATGCTTGTGATAAAGTTACCAAATGCGCTATCAGCACTCGATTTTTGTCCATTGATGGCTATAAAAAAGGGGAGGCGTGGCAAAGGCCGTAGGTGGGTACGCCAACAATTGGCCATGGGCAATTGGCAGCTATTGCTGTTGCTGTTGCCCACCCACCTGCAACATGCACTATTGACACGTGCAACATGCTGTTAACAACACCAACAACAACAACAACAACAATGACAGCTATGTGCATGTGCGTGTGTGTCTGCATTTGTGCATGTGTGTGTGTGTGTGTGTGTGGGCGCCAGCAACACTTTCGCTTTCAAACGCATTTCGCGTGAAGCGCGAGCAAAAAAAGCAGGCGACAGCAGCAGCAGCAACAACAACAAAAGCGTGTGGCTGCAGCACGTTAAGTGCTCTATGTTAGTGTGCATGTGTGTGTATGTGTGTGTTTATGTGTGTGCTGCAGCAAAACGCATTGCTGCCTGCAATAGCAGCAACAGCAACAACAACAGCAGCAACAGCAACCACATGACAGCAACACTTTTTATCCGCTTTTGTGCCACTATATGCATGTGTGTGTGTGTGTGTGTATGCCTGTGTGTATTTGTGCGTTGATGTATGAACTTTTCACACACGATTTGTGCAGCAGCACGCTGTCAGCAGCATTAAATTGCAGCAGCAACTGGGTGTTGCTGTTGTTGTTACTCCCGCTGCTGCTGCTGTTGTTGTCGTTCGCCTTTTGTAGTGACATTTAATAGCCACAAACTGCTAATAGTTGTCACGTGCGGCCAATTTCCATTCATAAAATTGCAATTGCAACTGCACTGCTGCAACATGTTGCTGCCGCACAGCACGATGCCAAATATCAAAGAGCTGCAACAATTACAACAGGTGTATGTCCAAATAAAAGTAAAGCAAATACATTGAAAACAAGCAAAAGAAATACCTAGCCCAGGGCAGACGCCTCCTCCTGCCCCGTGCCGCAGCTGCAGTTGACTGCAACCCGAATTGCTGCCATTACAGATATTTTCAATTTCCATAGAAAATGTGGCTGCCGCCCACAAAATTTCCTGTACGTAAAAAAAAATGGAATGGAAGTAAAATAGGATTAAATCATATTTTTATTTACGTTTCAATTGCATTGGAAGGGCTTTGATGGCGTTGCATCAATATTTCATAGATGCACAAATATTTTATAGTCAAGCCAATATCAACGGCAATTCGATGCGAATATTCATAGGCACAGAGCTGCTGTAATTATTGAATTTGATATAACTTTAGATATTTACGATACCATATATATGTATGTATGTATGTATATGGTTTAAATATACAGAAAATACTATCATTAGTTAGGCAATTTAACGGACAGTAAGTGAACTCGTTTTCCAAAACTAATTTTCGCTATTTACTATTAATTATTTGCATGTCCCGAAAGTAAATATAGCTATTCATTTAATTTGACAACTATAAATAATTCATAATAATTTATTAGAGCATTTTATATAAATTTGTCACTTTTATTTGACATTTTATATTTCATAATAAATGTGAAAACTCTAGAGAAAATTAAATGTAAATGTAAAATAAAGAGTAGACGAAATGCAAATATAAAATATAAACCGATGCTTTCATATTTTGATCAGAGCTCAAATATACATAAATAAACATAAATAATAAAAATAAAAATAAAAATAAAATAACTATATATAAAAAATTGTTTATTTAATCTATAAGCAACGTAAAGACTTTTAATAATAATCTAATATTTAAAAATAATATATAAAATTTAAGATATATGAATAAAATATATATCAAATTTGCTTTGCTAATTGCTAATAATTGCTAATAAAGGTCGATAATAAAATATATAATATATAAAATTTAAAATATATTTATGTATAAAATGTAAATTAGATAAAATATTTCCAATACGTTCTTATATATGTTTAATATGTAAACCAAAGCAAATATTGTTAATAAAGACCCTTAAAAGGATTCTAATAAGATTCCAATAAGTAATACATAAAATGCATTTTCAGCTTAGACTAACAACAAACTCAGTCAGCCAAACCATGCTTAAACAATTAACAATTATGATGTAGAATGCAATATATATACATATGCACACACATACACAGCCACACACACGCGTGGCACACGTCAGAGTTAAGCCACAATTGCTCATGCCTACAGTTGTGGCCATAAAAATCTGATCACAAAAGCCACAATTTGCGGTCAATTGGGTTTTCGGCCGCAACAATCAACTCGATGCGTGCCACAATGTTGCACATGCAACAAAAATGCATCAACAGCAACAACAACAACAACAGCGTGCCTAAACCAGGCACAATTTTTATTTTGATTTTGATTTTCATTTCAACAGGTTTTCATCTGTTTTTTCTTCTCTTTTTTCAGCTGTTTGATTTTCAATTTTACGCTGCATTTTCACACTTCAGCGCTGGCCGTGGCGCCGTCCACAGTGTTGCCGAGGCGACAGCCCGTTGCGCTGCATAAAAAGTGCAACAATTCAAATGACCAACCGAGCGGGGGGGCGGCGCGGGCGTGGCACTGTGCCTACTGCAAAAATTCATGCAAAAATCGGCGAAAATCCCGGGGAAAAAACGAAAATCGCAAAACGTGGGAAAAAACGTAGCAACAACCGCAAAAGGGTCGGCCGACACGGGGGCTTGGGGCATGGGGCAGATGGCGGCCGCACTGACTGTGGCAGGGGTTCAAGTGCAGCGCGTCGATTGAAATCCCTAATAATCGCGCTGAATGCACTTGCCACACACGTCGCAGCAACAAAAAACCAAAAACAAAAAAAAATCAAAAACAAAAAAGGACGAGAAAGGAGGCGCCACAAATGCGAGCGAAAAAAAAAATGCAAAAATGCGCAGCGAAGCGCAGTCAAAAATGGACGCAGCCTATGGGTAGAGTGGGCGTGGCGGGCAACACCTACATGCTGCATGACCTTCATGGAGCATGGGGCATGGAGCCTGGCAGGACATTGATATGCAACGTGCGGATAATCGCGGCCAGTGCAATCAAAGTGCAACAAAAAGTGGCAGGGGGCAGCCTATGTGTGTGTGTGTGTGTGTGTGTAAGCTTTCTTTTTTTATTCGGCCAACTGTTGCACGCAAACAGGACATGGCTGGCTGGCTGGCTGCGCTCTAGTGTGTGTGTGTGTGTGGGCCAGGGGGCAGTCGCATAATTCGCTGACCTTGACGCGTGTGCCGCATGCTGCACAAACGAAACACGTTGCAGCATTATCAAGTGTGTGTGTGTGTGTGTGTGTGGGCGGGTGTGGATTTTTTTGTGCACCGAAATGCACTTTGGCTGGCTGCAACAAAACGAGCGTGGCACGGCCTCTTTTTTCGCTGCCATTGACAACAACGTGCAACATGGGCTGCATTTGGGGCCAGTGAGTGTGAGTGTTGCGTGCGTGGCCCATTAAACAAACGCGACGCGTGCCCCCGCCGTCAATGGCCGCGCGCGTTTTCTACTTTTTTACTTTTTTTCCCCATCCACCCCCTCCCAACTGCCTTTCTGCCTCTTGCATCGCGTCGATTTGGCTGCTGGCAGCGCAGTCGGCGTTTTGCGGCATGCAACGTTTCATTCATGCGTTTGCAAGACATACGCACACGTTCATATGTGTGTGTGTGTGTGTGTGTGTGTGTGTGTGTGTGTGTGTGTGCCTTTCATTCAGTTTTTCGTGGTGCATGTTTCAGTGGCTCATTCATCCACTTGCAACGCATTGCTGCATGCAACAGCCAGCCGCTTATCAATTCGATTCCAATTTTTTTTCCTATTTTGTACATTTTTTTCGAACTTTTTCGCCGCCACTTGATATGTGTCATCCACAAATTGAGGCAAGAATCTACATATGTGCAACATGAAAAAAAAATTGCACTATTCATAAAGGTTTTTTTTTTGCAGTTTCTTTATGAATATTTCAATTGCTGATAATTGTCGCTATTATTGATGTGTATTGATATATAGTATACGCAAGGAGTACATATACAATTTTATATATTTCTTTGGACCTATAAAAAACTGAAATCGTCTTTGAATAGAAATCTAATCAAGCTAAGAAATAAATAAAGTGGGCTGACAGATTTTAAGATCTTGCTGAGTGAAGCCCCGGAAATAAATATAGCTTTGCTTTATATAAAAATATATTAGAATAAATGATTATAATTATAATAGTATATTTTTAATTTTTAATTTTTTTTAAAGCAAGGAATACAGAAAAATTTATAAAAAAGTAAAAAAAAATTTACATATAAAAAATAAATATATATAAAAATAAATCAATTTTTTTCATAATATATATTGCAATGTTTCAAGGAACTAACTTAAGATAGTAAAAAAAATAGTTAAAAACAAATATAATATTAATAAAAAATAAATATTAAAAAAAAAAAGAAGTTTTTTTTCATATATTTTATTTTTATTATTATTATTATTATTATTATTTTTTTTTTTTTTTTTTTTTTTTTTTTTTTTTTTTTTTTTTTTTTTTTTTTTTTGGTAGGGAAACCTTTAAGATATAATAAAGGCTTCCCTACAAAAAAAAAAATAAATAAAAAAAAAATAAAAAAAATATATATATACATATATATATATAAAATAAAATTAAAATAAATAAATAAATGAACAACTCTCGCTTTTGGTTAACTTTAAGCATATCAACTCTTTAATTACTTTAATGTTTTCAGTATTTTCCATTACTTAAGATCTATAATCCCTCAACTTAAGTCTTAGCTACCCTAACTCTCAATCACAATTAAAGCTGCTGTTGCACATGTTGTCTAATCCCGCTGCATTCGCTGCACAGCAACAACAACAGCAACAGCAACAACAACGACGACAATAGCTAATTGACTTCAAAGCAAGCTAACGTTTGCCCTTCCATTTCTCTGTTATCTTCCCCTTTTTTTCACTTTTCTACATATTTTTTGCTGGCTTATTATAAACGCGCTTTATGCGGCAAAGCAACCGCCGCCTTTTCCACTATTTTCTACAGCAACAATTAAAAACAATTCCTTGTAATCTAAATCAACCTCAGCGCTCCATCTGCTCCCTTTCCACCGTCCGTCAGCCTTTACTCACTCCTAGCCTAATTCACAAAAGATGCCAAAAGATTTGCGCAGCTCTTTCAAAGATTT
The DNA here is from genome assembly GCF_001654015.2 of Drosophila navojoa. The sequence continues at coordinate 2,090,838 of NW_022045860.1, read as the reverse complement.
TTGTTCATTTTCTTGCGTTTCAGGTTTCATTTTTTTTTTTTGCTCTTGTTGTTGTTTTTGTTTTGTTTTCTTTGCTTTTTTAATATTTTGCAGTCATTGTGAATGTTTTAATTAGTCTGCGGCTGGCTTTGTGGCAGGCAACTGCCTTGACAATTTTTCAATCAGTGCAACATACACACTGCCACGTCCACGCCTCCCTCGTGCTCAGCCGCCGCCTTGCATTACTTTCTTATTATCAACTCGAGTTTTTGTTTTCACAAATTATTCTTGAATTTGCTTCGATTTTAAAGTCGCTGCAACAGCAGCAGCAGCTGCGCCTCACATATGCCCCATGCTGTCAACTAATCCGCAACAAAGAGTGGATGACCCCACCAAACCCTACGGCCCCCGCCCTAACCGCAGCGCAGGCAACTAACAATAACAGACGTCGCACTGGACGTCGGCGAACGTGCAACAACAAACGACAGTTGCTGTCGATGTTGTTACAAATACAACAACAACAACAACAACAGCAACAGCAGCGAAATAGAACAAGTTAGCAAACAAGTGTTAAAGTTGATAGACTAATAGATATCCTATAATTGCAGTTTTTATTTACTTTATTTTACTTTATCTTTTATATTGATAAGAGATATAAATCTTATCAAAATTATTTTCCTTTTAGTGTAGTTCCTAAATCTAACGAAGGTTGTGTTAGTAAGTAATCCTACTTTGGGAAAAGCTGGACTTATTATAAACTTGACTCTTTGCCCATAAGATATACATGTCTAAAATTAATTTCTAAAGGTCTTTAGCTGTTATCGATATTTATCGACAGTGTAGATAAACAAAAGGAAAGTCAACTAAAAACCAATTAAATGAGTTAAGCTATATATGGAAACATATGCAGCTTAAAATACAAGATCTAAGCCTCTATCATCATAAATACTACAGGCATGTGATTTACTTATAATATATATATGGAGAGTATATCTCCTCCGCTATCACCTTAGTCTAGCTCCAATAAATCCATCATCCATTCCAATAATTTCTCAATTATTACAGGGTATTGGAAAAAACGGCATAGAATTTTGTATTTGCCAGCGTCTGCACTTGACGGCCATATAGGCGTGGCGGCCAAAGCCGCCAAGAGGCAGAGCGGGGACCGTTGGAGGCTGTTGCGGAGGCGTTCATTTGTATATAAATGCGAGCAGAGGCGAAAGCCGCCAAAGAAGCGACAATGGCCAAGTGGAAGAGCACGGCAGAGTGAGACAGATGGGGAGTGCGAATGAGATGGGCTAGAAGGTGCTGCTGCAGGGTAGGCAATGCAATCAAATGGCGCAAAATTTACAAAAACTGCACACACACACACATGCACATAGAGACACGCACATGCAACACACAACTTGCAACGCACGCGAAAATCTTTGCCTGGGGGTCGCAGGCAGCTGGACAAGAGACAGCGAGAGCGGCAGCGAGGCAGATGTGGAGCGGGTGTCCACCATGTGGACTTTGGAGTAGAGTCCTGTGCCAGTGCCAGTGCCTGTGTTCCAGGACCTGTGCCTGTGCCTGGAGTACAGTTGCGTCTAAGCCAACTGGCTGGCAGGAGTTGCAGCCTCGATGGCTGGACTCGGCTTTTGCGCGTTTCGTTTTGCCGCGTTAACTGTCCATCAATGCCGTGCCCCCAGGGGGGGCGCGTGGGTGTTTGGTTGGGGAGTTTACTCTGCTGTTGCCGATGCTGCTGTTGCTGCTGCTGCTGCGTATGCTGTCTATTTGTTTGTCTGCTCTGGCCAGCTGAACTACCCTGCATCTCTGTACGCCTCCCCTCTCTCTAGTCTTCCCCTTTCAGCCATCGTTAGCACTGCCTACGTTTCGTACTTTTGCCTGCATTCGAACTTCGTTTTGGATTTATACACACACACACGCACACACACACATACTCCCTCACACGCTTCTCTCACACATGTTAAGCCCTTTTTCATTGCTGTGGCGCCCTCTGCGTACTCCTTCTGCTTCTTCCCATCTCTCTCTCTCTCTCTCTCTCTCTCTCTCCAACAACTTCTCGCATTCGGCTTTCGTTTTATTGCGCTAGGCATTTTTGCATATTTGAGGCATCATCGCTCATCGCTTTTGTGCGCGTAAGCTAACTTTGTGCAACAGCACCCCTTGCCATACACCCTGCAGCCCTCCCCACACCGGCACCAGCTGCTGCCACCACCCATGACCGATCTCCTGACGGGTTTTGCTTTCTAAGCTGCATTTGTTGTCTCTTCTATTTGGCGTTTTAATATGCGGCAACTGTTTTTTTTTTTTATTGCGTGTACTTCTTTGTGTTACGCTGTTGCCCCATCGCCCTGCCACGCCCACTGGCATCCAAGCAGCTGCCTTTACTTGTATACAGTTTGGTCACCTTCACACACACACACACACACACGCACGCACACATTTTATTTGTTTGTTTGCCGGTTCGTTCAGTCGTGTGTGTGCCGCAAGCCTCTCAAATCGAGCAGTGCCCCTGTGCCACGCCTCCGCCTGGCAGCCTACTGTCTGTTTGCCTCTTTGCCGTCCGTTGTCGTCTTTCACAAACCTCCATTGCAGCGCATCGCAGCGGCTGTCGCCTTGTCGCACAGCCTTTCAACATGCTGACCTGCCCCCAACGCTCCTACCCCCCTGCTGTCCACGTTAGATGTCCTGTCCAGCATCCGCATTCGCGTCATCGTTTTGCTCGTCAGCAGCAACGCGCATCAGCGGCGCTCGTCGTCGTCGTCGTCGTCGTCAACAGTTAAATACATAAATTTTCGTATAAACGCGTTTTGTGTCTCACGAACCCCGAAAAAGCTATTTGCCACATTTCTCCACAATTGCGTACAACAACAGCAACAACAACAGCCACAGCAACGAGGAGCAACGGCAACGCAATGCATTTGCAACAAAGTGTGTACGTTGCTGCGTTTTCAGTGTGGCAACCGAATTTTTGTATTGCACCACTGCTGCACAGTGGCATGAATTAATATTGAGGAGGAGTATTAGGATACAGGGATTTTATTAGATGGAATGATTAGATTATAAATAGACTTATAAGAGATAAATGAATGGGCCACTAGTTAATCCAATAATATCGATAACAGATTGAAGTAGAGTTCTTATAGACCAATAGACAAAAATAAATAAAGACAAAACTTACGAAATATAAAAAAATTGCCATTAGGAGTTTTACCTGGAATGAAAGAAATAAGTTAAGCTCTTTCAATATAATAATAATACTTTTAAATCAAATTTGTAATAAGTTGAATTAATTATTAAAAAGTTTTTCTGCACATAATATACATAGTTTATGTAATAAATAAAATATAATATATGTATAATTTAAATAGTAAAAATAGAATATATCGATTATTATTTAATATGAAAATTTAATACATAAAATAAAAAAATATATATATATAATACATAAATAAATAAAAATTTTTTGTAAATTAGATCATAAGAAACCAAGTAAATCGATTATTATTTTACATTTAAAATAAAATAGAATGTAATATAATATTTATTATTTATTATTTATATAGAATGTAATATAATATTATTTATTATTATATTATTATAATATAAATAAATCGTCCGTAGGAAAATTTAAAAAATTCACCTAGACAAAAATTTTAATTTATGGACTTTTTAAATTATATTTTTAAAATAATTTTAATTTTAATTTAAAATAATATATCTTGGAGCTTACGAAATTTGTTCCTTATATAAAACATGACCTAAAAATCATTCAACACATAGCTTCAGATAATTTTCCCAGTGTTTATTTACATGTATATAGCATAAAAATAATCCACATCTAAACAACAATTAATATTAATATCAAAACAAAGATTGTGAAATTTACAATTCAGACGCTCTCGTTGAATTAATGCAAACAGCTGCTGTGAAATCTCTGCCAACAAATCTATTTAAAAATGTATTCCCCGATCGCCTAAGATCATTTATTAGGCATATTTTCAGTTTGATTAATTTACCGTTGTGTTATTTAGTCTTATTTATAATAATGTAGTCAACCGCCATTTGCTAGTTGCGAAAAAAAAAATTGTTTTTATTTTGCATAATTTATGACTGGCTGAAACTGAGCCGCAGCTGGCTGTCTCGCTCTAATACACTGCACGCTGGCAGCATCGTTTGTCTCGCTCACACATTTGGGCAATTTTTTGCACGAGTGTGTGTGTGTGTGTATTGAGCTCATTGTATTTTTCTTTATTTTATACATTTAATGCCAAAAACAATAATCAAAATACAAGTGCAAGACTCAGCCACAAACACACACACACATATATATGCATAGCGAAACACGCAACTACTCGCACACGTACACACACACACGCGCTCACGTATATCGTTTGACCAGTCTCCAGTGACAGCCCCGCAGTGTGGGCAGTTCCAAAGGCGAGCGAGCGAGAAAAAAAGAGCCAACAAAAACAACATGAGTAGCACACAGACAAAGGCAGGCCAGAAGCAAAAAACGAAAAACGACAAAACGTCGCTCAAACTGCAGGTGCAATGCTTGCACTCGCACACCCCACCAACCCAGGCAACCCATGCGCTGCCTCTCGCTCCCTCCCGTAAGGCCTGACGGGCGTCGACTTACTGCTCGTTCGTGTCTTTGCCAAAGAGAAGTGCAAGCCGAGCGCAGAGGCACACGGCGCGTCTCTTAAAAACAAAAGAGCGTCAAAAGATTGCGGCGAATTGGTGAGAGCGCAACCGACTGCAGCTCAAAATTGAGCAGAAGCAACAGAGGCGGCAGCAGCAGCAGCCGGAGCAGCAGCAGCAGAGGCAGAGACAGCAGAAATACAAACGGAACTAATTAATGAACAATCTTTGCTGCTGCTGCGACTGCGACGGCTGCTGTCAAGTTTTTTTTTTTTTTTTCTTCTTAGGCTGCTTCAAGAGTGTGCGTGTGTGTGAGAGAGAAGGGAATATATATAAGTGACATTTATGAATTAGATAATTGTATACATTATGATTTATATTATTTATAATTATTATTATTATTATTAATTAGCCTTCAGCTCTGGCCTGTCATATTGCAAACTAAAAGTACCGTTAACTATTCGCTGCACTTACTCACGCACTCGCACACACACACACACACACGCATGCTTAACTATTGGGCGCCCCACGTCGCACGCATTGCCGAAAATGCAGCGCGTTTGTCTCATCTCTTGAGCTAACGGCACAGCACAGTTGCCGCTGCTTTTTTGGGGGTTGCGCGGCGCTGCCTGTGTGTGGGAGAGCGAACCAGCGCCGAAGTCGCTCGCGAGCGAGCTTCGCCTCGTTTCGCCCTATCGCCTCTTCGTCTCATCTAGCGCATTCGTCGTTGTAGTCGTCGTCGTCGTCGTCGGCGCCGCTTCGTTTTCGTTTTGCCGAGTAAAGGAATTTTGTACGTTTGCCGGCATTTGTTTTGTCGCCGCTCGTCGCTCGCCGCTCGCCGCATGCCGTTTGCCGTTTGCCGCCTGGCGTCGCTCTTTTGCACTATTTTCGCTGCGCTCCTTTGCCTTGAAAACTGCAACTGCAATATTTGCTGGCTGCGACGTCGACCGCGCCACACACTATTTACGACTTGGGGGTCTCGCGGCTGACGTCGCGACGACGACTCAGCGAATTCGCATTCGCAACTCTCGGCGCGACGGCAACTACAACAACAATAACAGCAACAGCAGCAGCTACTAGCAGCAGCGCCTCTGCGTTTTCGTAGCCCCAATCGACGTCGTCTGCTGCTGCTGCTGCTGACTGCTGACTGCTGCCTGCTGCTGCCCGTTAAGTTTGTTTTGAGTTTTTCCGTATCAAAATGTGCAAAACGTTTTCAGTCTAATTCAGACGCTCGTGCTGAAAAGACTTTTTATTGGGGGCACGTTCCATTGCCAGAAATAACGACGAGACGCCAAAAACGAAAAAGCCGCCATACGCATACACATCTACAAACACACACATACACACATACGATTTGTTGATAACACAAGAAACTATTTTAAGCTAATTTCAAAATAATTTTTACAAATTTGATAAATTAAAAAATAAATTCCAAATTAAATATTTGATTTTAAATTGATAATGCGCGTAAAATAAGCCACACACACTTACATCTCACCCACACACACACACACACTCACACGTTGTCACGTGTACGTTAATTAAATCGCGACCAAATCGCGAGCGCGATAAAAACCGCGTCGTCTCGTTGCAGTGCTCGGTACACACACACACACACACACACACACTTATACACCCACATGCATACACGCACACCCATGCATACAGCTAAAGAGTTCGATTTCGCTTTGCCGCTCGATCAATAGACACTCTCTCGCTCTCGCTCTCGCTCTCAATTTTTGGAGCTTACAAAATGGCGTCAACGGAGACGCCAACGTCGCGGCCAAGCAACGATCGCGGCAGCACCAGCACCACGAGCACCAGCAGCAACACCGCTGCCGCTGCGCAAACAGACAGCGAAACTTACGCCACAGAGCAGGCGCAAGCGGCGCAGCGACAGCGCAGCGGCGGTGGCGGTGGCGGTGGCGGCAGCGGCAGCGGTAGCGGAGGCAGCAATTCACCTACACCACAAAAGGATAAACCAAAGGCCGTTAGCCCGCCGTTAACAACACCGCCGAGCGCCAGCGGTGCCGCCGATGCCGACGTCAGCGGCGCTGCCAACGCGGGCAGCTCATCGCCCAGCTCCAGTGCGACGCCAACGACAACGCCGCTCCAGCAGCAGCAGCAGACGCCGCTGCCGCAGCAATTCTGCCTACGCTGGAACAACTACCAATCGAATCTGACCACGATCTTCGATCAGCTGCTGCAGAACGAATCCTTCGTGGACGTGACGCTCGCCTGCGACGGCCGCTCGATCAAGGCCCACAAAATGGTGCTCTCCGCCTGTTCGCCTTATTTCCAGACGCTGCTGGCCGAGACGCCCTGCCAGCATCCCATTGTCATCATGCGCGACGTCAGCTGGTGCGATCTGAAGGCCATTGTGGAATTTATGTATCGCGGCGAGATCAACGTAAGTCAAGATCAGATTGGGCCGCTGCTGCGCATCGCCGAGCTGCTGAAGGTGCGCGGTCTTGCGGACGTCACCCAAATGGAAGAAGTCAATTCTGCAGCAGCAGCAGCGGCGGCGGCGGCGGCAGCGGCAGCAGCAGCAGCTACAGCAACCGCCTGCTCCTCGCCCGCTCAACTGTCGCCCAAGACGCCGTTGGAGCGCGAGCCGAGCGACGATCTGCTCTCCTTTATGCAGCCGGAGAAGAAGTTGCGCACCAGCGACTGGGATTGCGGCGAGCTGCGTCTTTCGCCACAGCAGCAGCTCCACCACCAGCAGCAGCAACAACAACAGCAGCAGCAGCAGCAGAGCCGCAACGTGCGCAAGCGTCGCTGGCCCTCGGCTGATGCCATATTCCAGGCGCCGCCGAGCCCACTGAGCAGCTTGATCGCCGCCGAGCGACTGGAGCAGGAGCAGAAGGAGCGAGAGAGACAGCGCGATTGCGGCCTATTGACACCGCCGCCCAAGCAAATGGGCGCTGGCAGCGGCAGCCTGACGCCGCGCCGCTTGACGCCCGCCGCACAAGCGCTGGAGACGGCGCTGCATGGCCTGGAAATGCCCTCACCTGCAACGACGCCAGCGCCACCGGGAGCTAGTCGCTGCCCACGCTCGCTGCCCAGTCCACAGCAACAGCAACAACAACAGCAGCAGCAGCAACAGCAGCAGCAGCATCTCCATCATCTGCAGCAGCAACAGCAACAGCATCACATCTCCACTTCCGCTTCCAGCACTTCCGCTGAGTCGCGTTTCCCGCTCGGCTCTGCCGCGGCCATGGCCGCTGCCGCCATGGAGCTCAGCGTCGCTGCTGCCGAGCCACGACTACCGCCACCGCCGCCCCACCATCACAGCGGACCGTCCAGCTCAGCTTCGCTCGCGGACGACATGGAGATCAAGCCAGGCATAGCGGAGATGATACGCGAGGAAGAGCGGGTAAGTGAGCATAGACTATTTATCTCTCTCTTGAAACGTTCTCTTACGGCATTTCATTCACAAACGCGATCTGCTTGGCGCGCTCTCTTCAGCAGCAGCGGCAGTCGCAGCAGAGGCAGCAGACGCAGCAGCAGCGTTTGCTTACGCTCACGCGTCAGAAGCTGACGCTCTCTCACTCTCCGCTGCGCTCTCTGTTTTGTTTTGATTTACGTTTCGCGATCTTCATTTTGTTTCGGCGACTTTTTGCCGACGGCATTTCGCCGCGTGACGTCACAATGGCCTCGGCAGCAACAGCAGCAGCGGCAGCAGCAGCTACCGTGGAATGTTGTTGTTCGCTGCGCTCTTGATTGACAGCATTCACGTGCTGCACGTCGTCGCCGGCGTCGTGGCTGCTCCCTCTCTACCTCTGCCTCTGCTTCAGCCTCTGCTTCTGCCACGGTCAGTGCTTCTACTGTTCCACTGTTCATTGTTGTTGCCGGCCACGTCTTCTGCTCGCGATCGTTGAAAGCATTTTAAACATTTTTCGCCTTGTCGTAGGTTCCACATGCGAAGCTTCCTCCTTATGTCCGCACATTAATTGATTGTTAAATATGAATGTGAATCTGAATATTCATTCATAGGAGTTTATATATTGGGAATTAAGGTCAACCAATGTTGGAGAACACAGAGTGAAACATATATTTATAGATATATTATAGCAAGCAACAGATGATATCAAGTTATACGTATTCGAATTAAAATGATCAGTGTTGTATAACACTTTATGCAAACAAAAGCTTTTGAAACAACAATCAGAATTTATATAAGTGAGCACAGAGCTAGAATATTAATATAAGTGTCTGTGAGCACCAAATTAAACTCTTACTAAAGGGAAGTGTTGAATAACAAAAAAAAAAAAAAAAATATTTATGTTTTAAACTTTGCTTGCCCGAATCTATTTCAATATACAAAATTTATTTCCTCTGGAAGTATAGTAAGAAAGTGCTTTACAACACTGTCTTATTTGCGATCAGAACATTCCAGACATATTCCAAGTATTTTGCTTGAGCTAGTTATATGCTTTTTATAAGAGCTTTTTCTTGTGATTGAACTCTGTTCCTAATTGTTTTCTAATTTGTATTTAACAACACTATAAATGAGAACATTAAACCATAATCCTCTGGTAAGCTCCTACCTAAATATCCAACGTATTTCATTCGTATTCTAATTCTTATCCTATAAGCCTTGTCACCTTCTTGCATTTGCATTTTTTTGTCTACGGAATACCCTTACTAATATATTGAAGATCTAAAAACCTGTTCATAAATCATTTCAAATTATTTATTTTAAATGGTTTGTTAGGCACTTTTTTCTGTTTTTCTCTTCTTCTTCTTCGTCGTCATCTTCTTCTGCTCTTTATCCTCATCAAAGTTATCCAAAGAGTTTACGCGCCTGCATCTAGAGTTGGATGTAAACTGGTTTTCAGATACGATCTGTTGGTGCAATCATGTCAACGGTTCTCTAGACGCACACAGTCAACGCGCCTTCGAGCGTTCCATCAACATTAAGCCGCATCGCAGAATTCGCACTTTAATAAAGAATTTTTATTTATTTATCTAATAGACGTCGTCGAACCCAGAGAGTCTTCTCCCCAGCTTCCCAAGCTCACACACTGATTCTGGGCATTCACATACGATTTGTGCTCGCTGGAATGCAATTTTTGTTTGTCTCTGCGTTGCGGATCTCCCTTTTGGGCTGGAACACATCACAGTCAAGCCAGGGCTCGCTGGCCATGCCTCTGCCTCGTTGCCAGAGTTGCCAGCCATTCGTTCATTCGTTTGTTCTTGTTTATTGTCGCTTTCGAGTGCATTAATCAAATAAACCCAAGGCTCGGCTGGCTGGGTTAACAGCAGCTCGGCTCGATCGCTTCACTCGCGTCTTGGGCGCATTAGCATGCTCATATGTTCGAATTCGAAATCGTTTGTTTATCTCATTTAATATTTTGATACCCTGTTGCTTGTACTTATAGGGTATATTGTAGGCTCAATCGTGAAAATGTACACAGTGCGGGAGAGAGAGGGAGAGATTCTCTCAATACCTTTTGCTTATTTAAAATCTATCCTATAAATTTTAAAATTTCAAAGCCAGAAATATATAATTTTTAATGTTCTTTTATATACTTATACATACATATGTATATATAACTAGAGATTTGATGTGTTCGTTCTATATTTATATATCGACTCTTATCATTTCGGATACTAACAAAATTTATTTTTTTCACAGGGTATCTTTTAGTAGTACAATTTTCATATAATTCGTTGCACTGTCTGCTTTCCCGTTTGCTTGTTAGCGTATCCCTATCTCTTTCGCTCCATACCCATCCTCCACTCTCTCGCTTGCCCTCTCTTTCCCTCCCGCATTTCTTCAATAAATATTTTGTTTTTATGCATTTTTAAATATTTTTTCCAACGCTGACCGCGGGCTTTGATTTTGTTCATTGCTGTTGTTGTTTGTATTTTTATGTGCTTAGAAATTCTTTGGAAATGCATCTGCAACAACAACAACAACAACAGCAGCATCTGCATCTGCATCTTTTGTTTTGTTTGCCTTGGTATTAGTGTTGGCCATGTTTATGCTTTCCTGCTGTTTGCCCAACCAATTCTGATGCCACTTGTTGTTGTTGTTTCAGCTATTATTGTTGTTGTTGTTTCTCGTGCGTTTATTTACACATTTCATTTATTAAAAATCGCTGCCACGAAACCTCGACCCATGACCCCCGACCCCCCCTTCACATGCTTCCACGTCACGCTGATCATTGATCAGTCTCATATATAACTAATAAGAATGTTGCACTCGAGTTGCAACGACTGCATCATACTCGTTCAGACCGGAAAGTTTTAGTAGGAAACTTTAGATAGCCTAAAGTTTGATAAGGTTAAGATCTATCTTTAAATGTAACTGTAACACTTCATTTAGGTAAAGGTATATAATATATACAAAAATTGCCTAGCTGAAAGCTTCAGATATATGTATGTATATATACGACATCTAAAACCAATATACCCTACATTTCCCATCATAAACGTCCATAACAATCAAATATTGACAGGCGGCATCCGCTTCTATAGTTCCCTCTCTATATGCAAAATAATCAATTCCCATATGCAGCAGCTCTTCTTAAATACTTTTAATACGTTCCTCTTTTTCATTTCATTTATTTACAAGTTTTTGTTGTTGTTGCTGTTGCTGCTTCCCTTTGTGGCATGCCACACACATAAGCAGCTAAAGCCGATAAGTGTCAGCCTTTGTCTTGCGATCGGTCGATCTTTCTGCTTCGCTTTCCGTTGATTAATTGCACTTTTATAATATTTCTCATTTTCTTGGTCTTTTGTTGAAGGTCTGTTTATTTTTTTGGTTTTTTTTTTTCCTCTTCTTATTTATATTTTCTTTTATTTATTTTATTTCGGTCTCTTCGTCGTCTTATTCTTGTTCATATTTTATTGATGCCGCTGCGGCAACTGCTGCTGCTGCTGCTGCATTTTATGCGTGCATCATTATAGGTAATATTTTATTTTTATTATTCTCTCAGGTTCAGTGAACCCCAGTCGAGGAGATCTCCGCTATATGAATATAAATATATGCATTTATATATATCGCTTCTCATATGTGTACTTATAGGTGATGAGGGTTAATTAAATTTTAATTGAATTATGTTGAGGTAGCAGCTGCTAAGAGTGTTTTTCTGTACGACTTTAACATACCCTAAAATTAAGGCTATTTATTTTCCGTAATATAATATGGATATTGGACTGTAGAAAATGTTTATTTCTCAAATAAGATATATATGGAATTTCTACAAATTTTCAGTATTTTTTTATGTCAAGCTTATGCTTAAAATATACCAAAGCTCTTAACAAAATATAATCATGCCTTAAAGCCCAATTGAACTTACTAATAAAATCGTGCTATTCTATAAGTTTTTTCAAAAATTATCTGTTAAGCACTTTCGTTTTCGCCCATAGCCCTTACCAAGCAAAAAAAAGGAATTAAATATATAGAGCTCTGGGCAATTGGTTAGCTGTCGAATCGAAGTCAGACTTCCAACAAAAAACTAAAAAAATATTACGCACGCATATCCTTAAACTCAGTTTGAGCTGCTGAATATAATAAGCAAGCTGATGCTGACAAAAAAAAAACAACTTGTGTAGACAAATTACCTCAGAGAGGGGGAGCCTCGCAGCAACAACAACAACAGGCAAACGTGCCACATTCAAGCTACTTCACACACACACACACACAGGGAAGAAGGTGTAGGATAAAAAAAGCAGGCAGGCAGCAATCAAAAAGGCAACAACCAGAGCAACAACAGCAGCCGGCAACAAAATGTGTGGCATGCATAAAAATTGAAAAAGATGCAACTCACAAAAAAAAAATTAAAACGAAAGAAAAATGAGAAGGTGCATTTGAATTGTGTGTGCGCGTGTGTGTATGTGTTTGTATGACTGTATCTGTGTAGGTGCGCAAAGGAAGCCAACAAGCCACTTAACCCAATCGACAAAAGTCATTACACTCGTCACTCTCTGCAGAGCCAAGCGACCCTGCCAGCCCCTGGCCCGACCAACTGCCTCGAGTCTGTGGCACAAACGGACGACGCTTCCGCTGGGCGTCGACAGCGACAGCGACGACGACGGCAACGTCGACTGCGCCTGATCTTTTGCCTGTGTTAAATTGGCCTCAAGTGGCGGCAGAGCTAGCGTCGAGACTCGTTTCTGTCTCTGTGTGTGTCTCTGTCTCACTCTCTCTCTCTCCCTCTCTCCCTCTCTCTCTCTCTCTCTCTCTGTCTCTCTCTGTGTGTATGAATAAAATAATATAAATAATACAATTTATTACAAGCGCAGCGTGTGTTATTTCTAATGTATCTGTATCTGCAAGATACAATATCTTGTAGCTGTATCTGTGCCCGTGCTGCTGTTGCTGCTGCGGCCGCTGCATCTGCTGCTCATCGCTATTGTATACAACAGCTCAATGCGCATTGCCGCTTAATGAAAAATAAATAAATAACATAAAAATGAAGAAATATATATACAAACAAAACAACAACAGCAAAAACGAATCGAAGTAGAAGATGCAGAGAGGCCAAGCAAAGGAAAAGACGATGAAGAAGCAGAAGAGAATGAAAAGAAAAAAAAATAGAACAAACTGCGGCCGCAGCGCATAAAAACAAGAGCAAATATAAATTGTATAATCCGCTTTGATGTATCGCCTTCTGTTTTATATTATTCAGACATATTTTATTATGCTCTATCCATAAGACGGGATATTGTGGACTTGAGATGCAATAGGTAACGTGTATATTGTTTAGAGAGAATTATAACTAAAGGTTTTCGATGCTACCTACGGTATCTACTCACTTATCGATGCTGCTCTGAATGAATAATATTATGTGAGAGCTAGATTTTAATAAAATTATCTGTATGGAATTTTTGAAAGTAGATCAGTCAAAGCCATAGTTTCATTCAAAGACTTATTATCAAAAATTATTTAATTAGATATTTGAATCAAGATAAAACTAGAAGCATATTTTCACATTTTCTTACAAATTTCCAATAGGTTTTAAAAAATCATTGAATTGCGTCAAGTGAATCAACATCGAAAATTTCTTGGAATTAAAATTTCCAATTCGAATTTTGTTTAGATTTAGTCTAATATTTAATGGCTGTTATTCACTTCTCAATATCTATTTATATTTAGTAGGGTATTCAATATTCGTTCAGTTCCATGCCATGCCAAGTTGTTTATATACAACAGCCTCATATGGAGCCCCTGCCCCAAAACAAAATTGAAGTAATTTTACATTTTACGTCTTTTAGCGGATATTCTAAAACAGGCTACAGCTACAGCTACAGCTGCAGATACATTAATTTAGTTGCCAATTCTATAAACATTTAATTTAAAAGGAAAATCCTATAAAAAATAGCCAAGAAAATTGCTTGTGTTTATATCTATATACAAAAAGCCAGAAATGGTGGGGGAATAATATGAACGTAATGTTATTTTTTGTTTCGCTAAACCAAATAAAGATATATCCATATATATTTATAAATGTACACATACATATATACATGGATATATTTGTTGCAGCTGCTGCAGTAACGCTCGTAGAGACACGTTGATTAATCTATAAAAATAAATTTGTATCTGCTGGAGAGCTGTGCCGTGGCCCCTTCTGCATATTCTAATCGGATTTAGTTTTGCCTGGGCTTCATTTATTTTATTTATTTTTATGCTTGTAATGCGGCATAAATAATTTATGCAGATAAATAACCCAAAACCAAAAGCAAAGCCAGAGCCGGAGTCAGCTCCAAGGGGCGCCCCAGACCAAGAGAGCGACTAGCAGATAGAAAGAAAGAGAGAGGGAGAGAGGGAGAGTGCGAGCGGTAGAGAGGATATAAGGAGGCCCAAGCAATGCCATCATAAAGCAAAACAACAAACTAAGGGGAGCGAAGAAGCAGGCATGGGGTATCGGGCATGGGGCATCGGGCATGGGGTATGGGGGCATGCTGCAAGAACGACTCAAAATTCAGAAAGGGTTGGGCGGCAATCAAATCTTGCTCGTATGTATGTCTGCGTATATGTATACATACATACATATATCCTTCTAAAAATATTTATTTATTTATTTTCTCAACCCACACACACACAGACATTTATTTGTAACGTTGTATAAATTTATTATATTGCATTAGTTGTAAGTCAGCCTCCGCACTCATGCCAAGAGTTCTGCCTGGCTGAAGTGGCTTGACTTGCCGTTGTTGTTGTTGTTGTTGCTGTTGTTGTCTCTCCCGACTTGCGTGGGCAGGGGGTAGCCACATTTATATAGCTACAAGAAGTCTGAGTTACAGCCCGGCGGAGTCTGGGGCCCTGGCATAAGCATGCCAAAAGGTGCGTAAAGCAAATAGCTTATTATAAATTACGGTAAAAAAAAAAAAAAAAAAAACATAATAAAATACAGCAATGATAAATCTGAAGAAAAACTCAAGCAACCAAGTGGAGGCCCATAAAGCTTAGCTAAATAACTAGACCGCGTATATGTCTAGCTAGATATGTATGTGTTGATATGCTAGAGGAGATATAAATATAAATAATTTTTAATGAATAAAAAGTATATATTACTGTTATTATATACATAAATATATACATATAAATGTTGGATCTGCATAACAAATTTTGTATGAAATTTTGTAATGCCAGTTAGAGAAAAAATATAATTAAAATTTAGTTATTTATATAAAAATATATATGTATATTTTTTAGATTTTGTTTATATATATTTATATCTATATATTTACATTTTTTTTCATATATATATATTTCATATATAAATATACTGATAACATAACATCTTTCAGTTAAATTTTCTATCGTATATCTATCATTCTATTAAGTTAGAGATTCAATGAGCTTTTCAATTTTTCACATTTTTCAATAATAATTTAAGATACAATTTTGTACTGCTCGCAAATGTATCTGATACTGAAAAATCACTTGGGCTGGTTTTTCGCGCTCTGTGCGCAGTGCAACAAACTAAAGACAAATATTTACAATGAGCAGCCGATTAATCACAGAGACAGTGTGAAAGAGAGAGGGGCAGGTAGGCAGAGGGAGAGGAGAGGAAGAGGCTGTTCTGATGGGGGGCAACACGGAGGAGGGGGGAAGAGTATTACATAAATAAATTAATGGCAGAGAGCTATGGCAGGCAACGAGGACAGCGACAACAAAAGATACTTTTCGTACTGTATGTCTGCGTGTGTGAGTCTCTGTGTGTGTGTGTGTGTGAGTGTGTATCTTAAAGATGCAAGTTTTTTTTTAAGTTGGCTTTTGTCTTTGTGCAGGCAGAGCTGGCTTTGTGACTGTGCGCACGCCTTGCAAACATATCGGCAAAAATAAATTAATTAAAAATGCACGCGGGCAGAGCGGGCTGCTGGGGCGTGCCCCAAGTGGGCGTACTGTCTGTCTGTGTGTGTGTGTGTGTGTGAGATACATTTTATTTATTTTTTATTTTTAATGAATTTTTATATATTGGTTGTTTGTTTCTCCCAGAGCACTGATTGAAAGTTGCCCAGCTGTGAGTCAATACGAGAGTCGGCAAACGTTCTCAATTTATTTTTTATTCATTTACTTTTTTTTTATAATTACATTTATTTATTTACAATAATTGCGTGCTGTATATATTTATTGCAGTGCACACTCGTGATAGCCATCGGAAATCGATTGTTGCTTGCAAAACAACATTGTTCTCTATTTATTTTTTATTGTCGTCAGCGATAAGATATCATTAATGCGATTGGGTAATCTATAGCTCTACAGCAAATTAATGTAAAATAATAGAAAGAACAAAAAAAAATGAGGTAATCAAACAAATAATGATATAGAAATATATATATATACATGTGTATATGGCATATATAAATATACACTTGAATTCAGTTTACGATTGATTGGGCCATGCTGATATAGCTTATCGTGGCCTAAAAACTAAAAATGATTTCGTAAATCTAATAGATTATAAATGTAATGTACAGATAGATAGGCAGGTGATAATAAGAAATATATTCTGTAAACTCAAAAGATACTCGGATAGTAGTTACAGATACTTTTTATTTGTATCTTTTGATTATCATATTATACAGCTAATAGGTGCAGCTACTTAGATACATTTGTATCTCTTTCTGTTTCATTATCTGTAACTGTATCTTTATCGTCGGTCGGGCTTATGCTGTCGCACACTTTTGGCTATTCTCTCTGTGTGTGTTGCTGCTATTGTCGTTGTTGTTGTGTGTGCCCAGCCATAACCTGCCGCAACATTGAACAACAGCGTAAAGCATCAAGTAGAAATGCGAAATGTCGAAGACTGTATACTCTTCCATTCACACTCACAAAAATAAATGCCAACTATGCTACTATGCCTACTGCCAAAGAAATTATTCTCAGACCTGATTTTGAATCTATTTATGATTTCTTTATTTGACGCTTTAATTAACAGACTCCAAGGCTTGAAAATCTCGCCCTACATAAACCACATGCACAACATAGCTAAGCTACCCCATTAGGTCAGTTAATGAATCAGCGAAAACAGCACAAAACTTCTCATTGAAGACGACTTTGACTTTGACGCGTTCGGTTGGACGCATGCCGGTCGCTGGCAAATGGACGGGACCGAAAGACAGGTTGGGCAGCAAGTGGGAAGTGATGAGCGAAGAGTGGAGAGTGTAGAGTGAAGAGGGAAGAGTGTGTGCTTGAATGGTGCAGCTCTCACGCTCCACTAACAGTGCGTGGTGTTTGGTCGAGCTGCGTGTTAAGAACAAATCGCTGTCTGTGTCGCTTTCATTCAATTATGACATATATTTTCACACCTTTTGCGCTTGGCTTTCAGTCTAACGGAGGCATCATCAAAGGCAGCAGCCACAGCAGCAGCAGCAGCACCAACAGCAGCTGTATAGCTGAACTTGTAGTTGTGTATCCATAAGATACATTATTATGGCTGCAATGTGCAATAAAAATAAATACGTTTTTCTTTTTGTGGATTTTTATAACATTTAACATTGTGCACAGCGCATTTTTCTCAACTTATTTATGAGTCGCACACAAAGAATAAGAAGAACGAATATATGTATGTGTGTGCGTGTGTTGATCTCCCTCAGCGTCGCCCGCGCTGCGTGTGTACCTACGTTTAAATTTTTTATGAGTTCGTAATAAAGTTTCAACATTTTTCATCATTAAAATAAAATATAAAGCCGAAATTATATTTTATCGTCTTTGCATCATTCTTTTTCCTTAAATACAAGGCACACACACACACACACACACACATACACATACACGCAGCCGCTTGGCAGAGATACAAAGATACAGATACAAAGTTGAAGTTATGTGCAGCGAAGTCGCAGTCGACGTCGCGGCCGTCGCAGCAATAATAATGAATATATATGGAGAAAGACAAGAAACCGCACTTTAAACGAAGACGTGGCTACCCTTGAAGAGCGAGAGGGAGCGAGAGGCAGCGAGAGGGAGAGGGAGAGTGCGGGAAAAATATAATAAATAAAATAACACAACGAAATAAAATAAAAAAAGAGAAGATGAAGCAGTAAAGGCAGCAGCAAAGAAATATTCTTTAATTTAGACCCGCGTCTGGGGAGAATCAAAAAGGGAAAAGGGAAATAAAAATAAATATATACATATATATATTTATATATATATATATATATATATATATACGTAAAACGTAATATAAAATAAATATTTCAAGAGCCCCGACTTCATTGTCGTTGTTGTTGTTGTAGTAATTTATAATATTCCTTAACGATGTGCAAAGGGCAAAAACTGCGCACACACACTGCACAGTGGAGCCAATACATCAACAGTGGGGAAAAGATAGGGCATGCCATAAAAAGAAACAATTAAGTTGCCTAATGCATATAATGAAAAAATATTATAGATAGAGAAAGAACTATAGAAATAAAGATATCATGAAATTGAAAGAGTAAACACTAATAAATCGATAGAGCCAAAGATATATTTATAGATATACATATATATTATGATTTTATTAGAGATAACACTATGGCCTATAGTATAGATATAGATAGTAATTATTTGTAATTTTTTTTATTTTTATAAAGTTGTAGACTTTAGTAAGAGTTCTTAGGGCTAACAATTGATATAGATAAGGATACATACATATGTATATGCTTACACATATAAAGATTTAGATACTACATAGCTTGAATCTTTAGAACTAATAAGATATGGAACTCAAATATAAATTAGAATATTGATGTAGAAAGAATATTACCTATAGAAACTTTTCACATTTATAAGAAATCAATGCAAACTAAGTTAAAGACAAATACACGTTATTGATTATTATTGACATTTCAGTATTAGAGAGAAAAAATATTTATCTTAATAAAGATTGATGTTGACAGCTAGATTTATCTATTAAACATTTTACAAAGTATTTAGTTTCCTATCTAAACAATTTATTTAATCTCAATTAGTTGAGGTGCTGACAAATTATTAACTAAATGCGCATTTGGCATTGAAATAGCAAATATTTAATCGTTTTTTTTTCTCTATCTCTCTCTCTCTCCCTCACACACACACACACACACACTCTTCTATACCAACAAACACAACTAGTTCACAATTTTGCAAACTCATGTGTCCACTGTGAATCTTAATACATTTTATTATACTTATATATTTGTTTTAATGTCGAGCTGTTCTTTAAAGATATATGTATATATAAATAAATATATACATGTGTATGTATGTATGCGCAGCTGTTAAGGAAATGATTTTCGAAAATTAAAGTTTATGACGCTGACTGAAATGAATGCTCAAAGTCCATTTATGTGTGTGTGTGATGTTTACATGTGTGTGTGTTAATATATAACCATTTATATTAATATTGTAAACAATAATTTTTTAAAGCTTTTAACTTAAGTTCTGTGCCGCGGCGCATTGAACTTTGAACATATACATATTCCTCACACAAACACACACCCAGATACACACACACACACACTCTTACACACACAGAGGCATCTTAGCACGTATTTACTTGTAGGTTTGCTTGGCTTTGAGTTTAATTTGGCTTAATTGCGTGCAAGTCGCTGCCGCTGCCTTGGCTCGTATCTCATTATCAGGCAGCGACGTCGACGTTGACGTCGTGCGATTAATCAAATCAAACGAAATCAAATCAAAGGCGATTTAGCTAGCGCACATGAACTGAAGTATCTGCCAGAGTCGAGGCAGGGCTACACACATACATACATACATACATACATATATGTATATTACAGAAGAAGGAAAAAAAATAATAATGTTGGCTCTGGTTAGGAGGAGCTCGTGTGTGTGTGTGTGTGGAGTGAAGCTATGACAAAGCATTTTTAAGCCATTTGATTGACTGACGTTAAAATATTCACGTGCAGCGATTTTAATCGCTAGCAAAACGGGCGCAGTGCAGCTTTTTTTCTTCTTTCTCGTACCTATCTACCCTGTAGCAGTCAAGCGGGGCAGTTTGGGTATGCTGGGAATAGAAGAGAGATGTTGAACAAGAAATCAGCTATTAAATTAGTGGAGTTATTATTGCTTCCTTGTTTTATATAGATGAGAATCATTAATAACTCGATAAATGACGTGCGTATATCAAATTTATAATTCGATAAATTATAATCGATAAATTTGTTTATGTATTAGGAATATTATACCCAAACTAAATCAGGTCTTGGACTTGTTTGTTATTCTCAAATTTAAACTTAGATTATTCTATGATTTATATATAGGAGATTAGAGCTCTTGTAAACTGTTATATTGAACCATCATAAGGCTCTAAGTCTGATTATTTTTCTGTTTAATAAAATCGTTATAAATCCATCAATAAATATATCGAAGTATCTAAACTTATCTATTTAAAAGTTTAGGTATATTTTATGTCCATAATTTAAAAGCTTTTATACAATGGAAGTCTATAAAAATTATAATAATTATTTTTATGCTTTTTACTATCTAACTACCTCGAGACTTCATACAAGGCATTTTCAGGTCTATCATTTTAAACAAGATTTTGTTTCCTTGTTGTTTTTTGCGCGCCTCGTTTTTTTTTTACAGCTCTTCAAATCGCAATGCGAAAGAAAAAAATAATTATTATTAAAAACATATGAGTGTGCGTATGTGTGTGTGTGTGTGTGTGTGTGTGTGTGTGCGTGTGTGTCTATGAGTGTGAGCTTAACATAAAAAAAAATGAAAATATAAATGAGTGCAGATGCAGGCGCAACAACGTTGTCGTTGTCATAGTTGTTGTTGTTGTTGTTGCCTTTGGCTGCATTTCTTCAAGCTGTTGTTGTTGTGCTGCTATTGCATTTGTTGTTGCCTTGCCTGAAGGCCTGCTCTGTATTGGGGATTAATGAATTTGATATAATGACATTTTAGATTGCATCTGCATAACATTTAATTGTGTTTGCCTGTCAGACAGCATTTCGCATTTTGAATTTCGCTGCAAACGCATTTTGTGCCTTGTCATTTAGACTAGAAAAAATACATATGTGTGTGTGTATGTGTATGTGTTTGTATGTACCCTGCACTTGTGAACGACTGATGAGAGGGTCAGCATGGGGGAGGCCCTATCGATTTTGGTTGTTACCCAAAAAGAACCTCTTCACAATTTGCCCCATGCAAATGACAACTTGGAAAATAGTTCATGCCCAAGACCCAGTTAATAAATTATAATAGTTTACCTATTTTTTTTTCGAGTGTATGCGTTCCAATTAAAAACCGTAAATGCCGATTCAGTGTGCATGTGTATGCGTATGCGTGTGTGTGTGTGTGTGTGTGTGTGTGTGTTTGCCTAATTTGCCAATTAACTTAATGGGCATTTATTATTTAGCAATAAAATATGCAAAGCAATTGCTGAAATGTGGCACAGACAACAAAACTGAGCAACTGAAATGCACAGAACTCGGTTAACTGTTGTACGTATTACCCACAAAGAGCAACAAATAATACGTGAAATACTAACAACTACAACAACAACAACAACAACAACAGCAGCAGCGACAACAACCACCTGGCATAATAACTTTTGCAAAATGACAGCCAACAAACTGCTGCAAAAGCCACGCAGCATTGAAAGCAACGCACTTTATATACTCTATAGTTAGCTAGATCTTGAAGAGCAGTTGGCCAGAAAGAGATAACATGAAAAATAGGCAGCGTTATATTGAGGAGGATACGGACTTTTTAAGCTTTTAGTGTTAATAACTTTTTCCTTTTTCAAACTTGTTAAAATGAGGCAAATAAGGCGCTTATAAAGGATTTTTCGGACTCCCTAATCCGCATATGTTTATCTATCCCTCTATCGCATGATTCAATATACATATTTAAATTTTCATCTACTCTCATATTTTCACTCATAAAAAACGATGACATTTGCTGCTTTTTAGCTATCCTAGAGCCTACCTCACTCAAGCTCAACGAATTGCCTGACTTAGCTAATCAACTCTTATTGGCAATAAATATATATAAAGACAAAAGCTGCTGCGACGACGTTGCGAGTTTTGTTTCGACTTTGCAGCCCGATGCCGCGGACAAAACATAATTTACTTTCGGCTGCATAAACAATGCAATAAAATAAAAGAACCGATGCGAAGCCGTTGCCGTAGAATGGGGAGAAAAGAAGAGCGAGAGAAGCAGTAAATAAAATATATGGCATTGGAATAAAATATTTGTAACAAAAATAAACGCAGCTCAGTTCAGTGTGTTGTTGTTGGCCAAGACGCCAGAGACGGTGGCAAGGCGGCGTTAGGACCACGAATTCAATGCGAATCGCGAATCGCAGTCGCAGTGGCAGTGGCCGTCGCAGTCACAGGCGAACTCACAGTCGAGTTGAGACTTGGCTCACACAAATTGGTCCAAGTCGAGGCAGAGGCGGCATCGGTACTCAGTTATTAGGCGCAATCAAAATGAGCAGGAATTCAGAAATTATTATCCATAAGAGGGGGGTGCCAGAGGAACGAAAAAAAACTGGGACTGGGACTGAGACTGAAGGTGAACAGAGCGAGGGTATGTCGAAGGGTGCGGCATTCAAGGTGCAGGACACGGTTTGGTGCGGCTATTGGTCCGCAATTTTCGATCTGCCATTCGATATGTTTTGTGAATACAACTTTTTCAAATATATTTGTGGCTGGAGCTATAGCTGTATCTGTAGCTGTAGATGCAGCTGTAGCTTTAGCTGTGGTAGTTGTTGTTGTGGTAGTTGTATCTGTATCTGTATCTTTTGCTGTGTCTTGCTGGGCTGCACAAAACTTTTTCTAGCTACCTTTTGATGACGGCATGAAAAGTGAGAAGGGTATATCAGGTTATATGTGATAACTGTATCTGTATCTATGGATCTGTATCTACGTATCTTTATCTATGTATCTGTAACTATGTATCTGCATCTATGTATCTGTATCTATGCATCTGTAACTATGTATCTATGTATCTATGCACCTGTATCTATGTATCTGTATCTATGTATCTGTATCTACGTATCTGTATCTATGTATCTATGTATCTGTATCTATGTATCTGTATCTAAGTATCTGTACCTATGTATCTGTATTGATAGTCCGATCCCTATATATCTCTCTTCGAACGAGCATCGCTCAATCGTGTGTTACCAATTCCTTGTTTCTTGGCCAAACAAAATAGACATGAGCCAATAAATTTGGTAGCTGCTGTTGCGCTGCTGCTAGTATTTCTTTTCGTTCTATATTCTTCCTTTTCTTTTTAATATTTTATAAATTATTACTTTTGCGCAATTGCTTGTTATTTTAAATATGTATTTGGCTGCTGCTGCCGCCACCGCCGCCGTCCCCCGCATTTTTATTGCATTTAGTTTTTGGGGAAAAATTTTTATTTATGCGCTTATAAAATAAATTACGCATACGTTGAACGTGCGCACTTTTTGGAGAAACTGTTGTTGTTGTTGTTGTTATTGCTATTGCTGCTCTGCTGTTGCTGCTGGGTGGGTCGGTGGCATGCCTCAAATAGTTTGCGCATAATTTTCAAGCGCATTAAATTTTATATGCGCTTTTTTTTACGACTTACTTATACTTATATTTTATTTATTATGTTTTTGCAATGGAAAATTGAGTATGCCGAAATTGCAATGAAAAATTATGAGCACAATTTATGGCAGGCGCCATATTACCAAGGAAATAACAAACCCATTTATATGTAGACACACACACACGCACAGAGAGCTAAAGATAAATAAACTAACAAGGTTAGCTGCTCTTGTTGTAACATTCCTAATGCATAATTGTGAAGTAATAAACCATATTCTTGAAATAAATGGAGCTTGAGCTTCACTGTCCCTTTCTTGAATTTTTTTTTCTTCATAAATTTATATAAACCAAAACATTGACAAGCAATAAAAATTTTCCATTATAAGGCTGAAAGCAGAGAGACAAACTTAACTAAATAGCACACACAGCTTGTGAGAGTTACGTCTAAATATGGTTGGATACAATGTGTTAAAACAAAGAATATGTCTGAAGGCAATGACTGATGGGAAAATACCCATGAATATACGAGGCGACAGAATGTTTACAAAAATATATTTAATATGTATAAAAAATAATAATATCACATTTATTTACTATAACATTCCTATAAAATCTAATCTTTACTCAACATCATACCCGCTTGACTCTTTTTATAGCTACTGGGTATACGAGTATGGAGTCAAGTAAATATTGTAAACGGCTTAGAAAAGACGTTAACTGGAACTCATTGAATAGACCTCCCTTCCCACTTTCTGCCCTTTCTCTATCTCTTGCATCTCCCTCCCTCTCTCTCTCCTCACTCTCCTTCTCACTCTCGAAAAACAGCGTCACCAAGCCTTTGCCATTTGTTTGTGCAGCGTTTAGTTTGCCTGCGACTCGACTGGGTAAATATTTGAAGCACAAAAAAAAAAAAGGAGAAACTTTAAGTTATTATCTAAATAGAGTGAGATGTAAATATTGGAGTTAGTGTAATGGTTAGACTCCTATAACGGCAAAGCTGTAGAGTGAGAGGCAGGCAACGTCAATGGCCTGTTACACACACACACACATCGACATCTACATCTACATATACATATATATTTATATTTATGTCTATTATCTATATAGATATATATGTATATATATATTATTTTCGTAACGTCTCGCACACGTTCGACCCATTAATAAAACGACAAAAGTTACGAATTTCAAATTATTATTATAACAATAACATTATTGACATTGTTATTATTATAATGGCCCGGGCTCGACTTGGTTCAGTTTTCGTTTTGGCTTTGGCTTTGGTTTTGGTTTTAGCTGTCGCACAGGGGCAAGTCGTAAAAGCTAAAGCAAATACAATTTGAATTTGTTTGCTGGCCATGCGAATGTCTCTCCCCCCACCCCCCTCCCCTCTATCTTGCCCATTCACTCTTCGTCTGCCTCTCTCAGTCACTCACTTAGACCCACTCTGTATCTGTCGCTGTATCTCTGTTTGGAAATCCAATATAAGTCTGTTGATAATAATTATTTATATTTATAACTAAATGCATAAAGTTTTATTGCTCAGTTTGCTAGCGACAAAGTCGTCAACAAAACTGCGCATAAAAACAAATTACAATACATTTCCCCTAACCACTTGGATATATTTATATAAATACATACTATACATATATAAAAGATATGAACATACATAGATATCTATTTTTTTTTATATTTTTACATTAAGCAGTTGGTCTATAAAATGTATATACATACACATATACATATATATTCATGCGAATTGCTCAATATATATTTTATTAGAAGCAATTTTGGGATTTTTGTTTTCGATTTTTTCTGGTACTACAAAATAGCCCAGTTTTATTCATTATGGAAATATTCTTTTTATGGTTTGTAAATATATTTGACGGAATATTTCTGTACTTCGTAGAAGCAGAGTTTAATAAAATAAAATATATTAGGAAAAAATCTTTATATACAGCTTGCCCCATTCAATTTTTCTCTAAGCTCTTAGTCTGCATTTACTTAGCAGCCGTTCATGTCTCTGTTCCATTAATATATTTAATGGTTACGTTATAATAGTTCGAGTTTAAATAAATTATTTTCATTAAAGTTTCTCATATGCATAGTTGCAATTGCTTTTATAACATG
This sequence comes from Drosophila navojoa, assembly GCF_001654015.2. The sequence goes on along the minus strand of NW_022045860.1, from coordinate 2,065,113 downwards.
TTGCACTTCCTGTTGCAGCTGTTGTTGTTGCTGCCACAAAACTTAAGTTATTCATCAGACTCTTGGCATTAGCATCTTTATTGTACCGCTATCTCTGCAGCTACATTAATTAGACAATTGCTAAGCAGCACCCTGGGTACCCCTGCTCTATCCCCCTACTATGTAGGCCAACTATGCGATTTTTTTTTTTTGTGTTTTGTTGCCGCTTTCTCGCCCATTGCTGCAACACATAAAAATCAGCAACAAAGTTGCGACTCATAAAAAATTGCGCACAAATAAAAAATAAACAACTGCAGCACAAAAAACAAAAAAAAATGGCTTGAAATAAAATTTATATGAATAACAAAAACAACAACAACAGCCAGATGAAGCAAGCAGAAGAACAGTTTACTGCTCTGTATATATAGTAAAGTAAAGTATATGTATGTATGTATGTGTGTTTGTGTATAGCAAGTGCTTGGGCTTGGGCTTGGGCGAATGCAACGTGTTTGTTGCAACGTGCAACGCGCAACGCGCAGCGTGCAACGTGCGTCCGGCATAAAAATTGTGTTTATGCGTGTTTGGTAATTTTATAAAAGTTAAATTAGTTTTAAGACCATAAATTGTGCGCCTCTCCCTTGGCCTCGCTCCCTGCTGCCCACCTCTGGCTGCCATTTTAACTTTTATTACTTTTAATATAAAAAAAGCTGGCGCTGTTGCAAATGGGCTAAGGCTGCAGCCAGCTGTAAAAACTGCACACGCTGCCATAAAAACGTTGCAAGCTGCGAGCAGCAAGCAGCAGAAAGCAGCAGCAGCAGCACATGTTGCAGGGCAACATTGGCCTAGCAACAACATTGCAGCTAGCAGCAGCAGCAGCAGCAGCAATTGCAGCAGCAATCGTAAAATGAGGCAGTTGCAAGCGTTTTGTTCTGCCAGTGCCACACAATGTTGCAAGCACTTATGGCGCATTATTATTACATTTTAATGATTAATTCTAATGATATGCGACATGAAAATGAAATGGCAATCAATAAAATCGGCCATTCGACTGCTCGCTTTCGTCTTTCATCTCTTTGCTTGGTTCGTTTTGTGGCGCCACAAGCAGCATGCAGCACATAAAAACAAGCAGCGCAAAAAGAAAATCATTGCCTCAAGTTAATTGTGGCAGCTATTTGTTGTTGTTGTTGTTGTTGTGGTTATTTTTTTTATTATATATTCGTAGAGTTTGGCCGGCAACATTGTTGCAAGCGGCAGTTGCAAGTTGCATTTGACGCTTTTACGAGCGCATTTTTATATGCTTACTTAGTTGATTAAGGGCGTGGCTGGAGCGGGACAGATGTTTAGATTTTGCACAACAACAACAGCAGCAGCAACATCAACAATGGCGTGCTAATGCCCCCAATGAGTTTTATGGCCGCAAATACAACAAACAAAACAACAAGAACAACCACAACCATCAGCTAGTAGAAGCAGAATGTCTTTTGAAAAAGTTGTATGTGCACAAATATTTTTATTACACCTACACCAAGACACACACACATATATATATATTATATGATACCTATCCCTAACTTTCATTTATAGCATATACACTTTTGTAATTTATTACTTTGCTATAATAAAAAGAATTCACTAGTGAAAAAGGCATGCGAATAGACAAAGAGAAGCCAAAAAGCAAAAAAAAAGGAACGTATAGTTGTATATGAGGACTTGTAGTATACAAATTCATGTGCAACAGTCCAAGTATAAATACTAAAATAAATAAAATCCTAAACAACTTTTTACTTAAAAAATATGCAAATAAAAAATATGTATAATTAATTTAAAGATTTACAAATAAAATATTTATAAAAATATTAAAAATATGGAAGCTTAAGCTTTAATTAATAGTAAATTATTCCCGCATTAATAAACAAATTTATGTTATCAACAAAATACATAAAAAGGTCTACGAAAATCAAAAGTAGCTTTAAAACCTAATTAAATCTAAGACGCAACTGTACCATTTGACAGCTAGGCAATAATTTATATAAGTGCGCCGCTGGTTATCTATCGAATACAGGTCTATAGCTATTGGCATATATAATAGATACATTTCGTCAAAACGGAAGCAATTAACATTTCCTCATAACAGCATGTAATTAAAATTATAATAAGATGCTTTGCCAAAGATAAAAATACAAAAAAGGCAAAAACAATATTACGCGATACTTATATATGCGCGTATGTGAGTGAGAGATAAATTCGTAGAAAAAACAAAACGAAAAATCGGCTTGTATGTATGTATATCTAACTATTGAACTCTACGTCGCTGACTGCAGCGGTAAACAAACAGAGCAATTGCTGTAGGGGCGGGAGAGGAGAGCAGAGGAGGGGCTGACAATTATTACGGAGCATTTTCTACAAAATAGCGGCGATAAATTTCAATATCTCAACGTAGACGTCGCTGCACGTCTGTAGAAATGGAAAAATAATAACAATAATAACTAAAAAAAAAAAAAAAACTACTTGAGCAACAGATACGCAGATACAGATACAAATGCGACGCATCAGATAAAAAGATATGACGACGGCGACAAAAAAAAAAAAAAGACAAATGTAAAAAAAAGCTGTAATTAAATTCGAGTGTTCCTTTTGTTGTTGTTGTTGTTGTCGTTGTGCCTTCATTTAAACAAAAACCAAAAGTACACAAAAGTACTTAAATAATATGTGTGTTTGTGTAGATACATCCGAATACATCTTGCATTTATCTAAATACCACGTTTTATTTCTTGTTTCTGCTTTTCATATTGTATTTAATTTTATTTCCACTTGTCAGGCATGAAACTAAAGTAGGCTAATTGTTTCGGTTGTAGGAGAGTGTAGCACTCTATCTTCTAAAGATGCACATATACATACATACATACATATGCATATATATACACACAGAAACAGAACATATTTGTTGTTCTTGCTCATTTATTTGCTTCATTATATGGTTATTATACTGGCTGTTGGATGTTGGCTGTGGCCTTCTTAGAACTAGTGTACAACAAAAACTAATATTATGCAGCATGTTGCACAGATACAGATGCCGAGCTACATATACATGGACAGATATATAGATACAGATACAGATACAGATACATCTACAGCTACAGCTGGAGCAAGTTACATTTGGCGTAATTAATGCTAGAAATCCAGACCTGCGGAGGCATCATAAAAAGAAACAAGAGTAAGCGCAAATACAGTGCGAAGAGCTTGACTAAGAGATACCCTGCACTCTGTCACTATATATACGTACACCCTATATTAAGCTATATACCAAAAAGCTAACATATTTTTTCAATATTATTCTTAATCGATTTTATGAATATGCAACATGAATAAGCACTAGTCAATCAGCTCAACGAATTGATCTGGAGTATATAAAGCCTTACTTTCTTCACGCCTCATTTGCAACAATATACCCGATTTACCACACTTTCAATGGCTGCAGCGTATAAATATAAGCTGAGCGAGAGAGCTGAGGAAATTGTTGTAATGTTTAATTGAATTTTTGTTGCTTTTTTATTCAAAAGCCGCTTTTGGCCGCTTCATTTGCCTGCCATTAGAAGAAGATACATTAGAAAAGATACAATTTTTTTCCTCTTTCATTTTATAATAATAAAATGCATAAGTGCAGCGTCGGCAAACGAATTGATGTGAACAGCAAAATACAAAAAAAAAAAATGTTTTTTAATGTTTACTTCAACTTCGTTTTGATGTGTGGAGAGTGGAAGTGGAAGTGGAAGTGGGGGCCGGCGCAGGCCAAGAGGTTTGGGGCCAATACATTTTTCATGTGCCACATGTGCTGTAATTTATAAAATGCATCTAAATGCAATTAAGTAAAGCATAAAAGTAAATTACAAACAAATGCGAACGATGCTGCTGGCGGAGGCAATAAAAAAAATAAAACTAAGAAGAAGTGGAAAAGTGGAAAAGCCAAAAGCCGATTTTGTTATTAAAGCAAAGATATATACATACATATATATATATATATTTTTTATATTTATATATGTACACGATGATTTACAAATTAAGGCAGCTGGCTTCGACTCCGTCTGCAGACAGTTGCAGATGGCAGCGACGCAGCTTTATTATTTTTAGATAAATATCTTTCGATTTCATTTCCCATTTGCTGCTGCAATTATTTATTTACTTTATTTTGTTTGTTTCTGTTGTAGTTGTTGTTGTTGCTGCTGCTGTAGTGTTTCTGTAATTTATTTTTAATGCCTCGGCAACTCTTTTGGCAAGCGCATCTGACTATTTATTATGTCGGCCTGCTTGAAGTTAAAGATACAGCAGCTGGTGTATCTATGTAGATGAAGATTGAATGAGTGAATGCAGCACAGCGTTAATTAAGTGTGTGTGCCACAAAATGTGGCAGCTACACTGATACCGTATGAAAATCAAAGCTTATGCGAATTAATAAATTTTAATTATAATAAATTTTATTTATGGCAATAAACGCAAAGTAAAAGATACATTTTGAAACCTATTCAGATAATAGCTATGAAAGGGGGTTTGTTAAAGTGGATTTGTTTAGGAAACTAGTTTCATTTGATATGCAAGAGCGGGAGACGGGTGCAGATAGATTGAGCGGGTTTCGTTTTGACTAAATCTATTACAATATATATTCATCATTCCGTCTTTTCTTGCCAGACAACTTCTCAACTTGCTGTTATTAAACTCTAGCGAAGCGCGCAATTTATTTTTCCACTTTTAGCATCAGCTCAATTGATTTTCACAATCAAATTCAATTCATATGCTACCAGCTTGATTAAGAGTTAACAAAAGTATTTTTAGCTATACAAAAATAAAGTTTACGATTTTTTCACACCTCTCTCTCTCACTCTCGCTCTCTTGGGCAGTGCTTATATATGTATGTATATTAATATATAAATATTTATTTCTACCATTGCGCTGACTCAATCTGTGAATAATGGCTGACATCATCTCGGCCAGCTGGCAAAAATGCAGCTAAACTAAAGTAAATTAGGCACTGAGCACATATTTGATTTACTTACTTACATTTAATATTCGAATGAATAACGAACGGCAGTCGGGCTGGCCGAGGCCATGGCAAATACATATATACATATATGGCCATAAATGTCAGCGACGTCACAAATTGGCTAAAAAGCCAGCAACAATTCAAAGCGATGAACTAGGTAGCAGAAGCTTCGAAATGCATGGCTCAGTTTTGTTCGGGTGTGTGTGTGTGTGTGTGTGTGTGTGTGTGTGTGTGTGTGTGTCAGTGTGAGTGGGTGAGGGAGAGGGGTATTTGAGGGTCCAATGGCCGGTACGTCGACAAGTTGAAATGTCGAAAGCAATTAAAAATGTAGAAAATTCAATCGGAAAAATCTAATTCGATTTCTATGCCGCGTTTTGCCAATGGATGTCGAGCCGGGACTGCAAACGGAATGGCACTGGAATGTTGCACACACACACAAACAGAGAGACAGAGACGGCGAATAAGATAGAGAGGGGATGAGAAAGCGACTCGTAGAAAAGCAATAACTGCCAGGCTGTGTATAGGCCAAGAAGAAATATGAACAGCGCAACGTTTTTCTTGTCTCTAAAAAAAAATAAAAAAAAGACTAAAGAAATACAACAAAAATGACAAAAAACTGACGCCTGATGCTATATTTAGAAATATAAATACTAATGAAATTATATGGCAGCGGGAACGGCATATATCCTGCCTGACTTCAGCAACAAGGACAAAGCAAAAGTGCCAATAATAACATTTTAAGCGGGGAAATTACAAAATTTTACAGTCCACGTTTTGAGCTTGAGCAGAGAGAGCAAAGAAAAAAAAAAACGAAATTAATAATAAAACGAGAAAAAGGCAATTACAATGGTTGCAGTTGAGATACTTTTTTAACTCAGACGGGATAATATTGAGATTGAGAGCATCTAAATATGTATGAGCTGTAAAGCCTGGTATTATCCTTAAGGAAACCAGATGATGAGTAAAACTCAAGTTTTATTAAGTGTGTAAGCAATGCTTGTTGTTGAGATAAAATCTTGATATTCACTTGATATATAAAAATATATATAATAATAATTTATGATCTTGAAAATATTAGTAAGCTACAGACTTTAATAAAATATAGATAAAGAAACATAAGCTTACGGTTTATTGAATATCTAAATAGAATACTTTAGCGAATCTATACTATACTTTTGTATTTGAAAGACTTTACTTGCATATATCATATAATATAGTAGAGAATTCATCATATTATATATATCATATCGTATCATCTACCTGAAACTTCTTCTAGCTGAATCTCACTTCTATAGAACTCAGCTTATGCTGTTTATTTGTATCTATTAGCTTTACAGACGGGTGCTAGGCTCCATTAAATTTCTTTGAAGTGTGCAACAGCGAGATATCGTCATCGTCGTCTGTGAGTTTTGTGTTTCATTAACACTTTTTGGTCGAAAGTTGCATAAAAAGGCGGCACAGCAGGACAACGCATTTCTGCTTCCTCCAGTTACCAACCAAAAGCTCTGCCCCTCTCACTCCTCTCACTGGCCCCGTCTCTTGCTTGGCATGTGTTGTAGCTTTACAAATGAATGCGTCTGGCTGGCCGTTGGTTGCCTAAAGAGATGAGATGCACCCAGTACCCGTGCACAACAAATACACATACGGGCGGGCCTCCATCTCTGTATGAGTATATGGATTTAGCTGTAGGGCCCCGTCATGGTCAAAGGAAAAAAGCTCAACGAATGTAACGTTGCGCCTGTTATTGGCAACTGCCACGCATGAGAGTGTGTGCGTACGTATGTGTGTGTGTGTGTGTGCGTCGACTATTTGAACATGACCAACAGCTATCGCCCAGCCTACATAGGGCTCTCTGCTCCTTTGCTGGAGCAACAGAGACTCGAGCTGCATATGCCGCACGGCTTGCACCTAATATGCAAACACACACACACACACAGCAATGCAATCATACACGCACAGACGCCAAAGCAGACGCAGACGCAGCACAGGAGAGGGGGGGGGGGGGGGGGAACACAGAGAGGGTGATGTGGCTGGGGCCTACCTAACCATATCGAGCCGTGTGTCTGTTGCGGTCGCCGTTAGCAACGCGTTTTCTCTATAACTGCACGCAGACACAGACATACCGTATATTATATATATATATACATATCCAGATATAGATATATATATATATATATATTTCGTGTGTTAGGAAAATGCATTTATCTCTACGCCTAGGCTTAGGCGCTGTTGCTGCGTTGCTGTTGTGGGCACCGTTAGCTCGGTTTTTGGCAGGCGCGCAGCGTTAAAAATTTTATTCAGATTTCAACGAGCGCCGCCGGAGAGAGGCAGCGGAGCTCAAGCCGTAAAATGTGTAGAATGTAGAATGTAGTCGTCTGTCTGGAGTATATAGGGACACACACACACACACACACACAGACACAGACACACATACATATATATGCATTTAGACGCACTGAAACTTCGCATTGCGTATACGCAGGATGTGCGCGAGTGCACATTGTGCGCCCATAACTATGCAGCAATATTTTTACGTCTTTGCACACACAGATATACTTCACACACACACACACACATGGATATCAGCTTTAATTGACGCCTGGCCACTTTACAACTATTTTGACGTGAAAATTGCAGTCGAATTGCAACTTGAGCTGACGAAAATTTGCGCGGCGCCCAATTATGCAAAAGGGGCGCATTCAAAAGGGCCTGGCTGCCAACACAGTTCGCTACCAAGCGTAAATTAATGAACACTGGCGCCAAAACAACAACACCAACAACAACAAGAACAGCTTATAGCAACAACATGTACAACACTCTTGCAACAATAATAACAAATCGTTGGCCAGGTCGATAGTAATTGCCAAAGCAAATAATGCAGCGCACAAGTCAGCTGACTGCCCCGCCCATTCTCACTGCCTCCACCCATATAATATATATACATATATATTTATACATGTGTATGTGTGTGTGTGTGTAATCTACAATTCACTTTTGCAATATGTAAATGATTTCAATGGAAAGCACAGCCACAGAGACCCCAGGCACAGCAGACCCAGCGAACCCAACTAAATTCAAAAAAAGGAAGAAAAAATAGTGAAAGAAACTCTAGAGCAAAGAAAACTAATAACAAATTACGACAAACGACCAAAGCAAAGAAGAACAAGCGATGTAAAGCCAAGAGAAAGCAAAACGAATTCCCAACTACACTATGCCTACAAAATCTTTTAATTAGTTTTCATTTGAAATAATAAGATAGCTAATTAAAGAAGTTTCTTTATAATAATACTAATGATTATAACAGTTTAGTTCGTTTTTATATATGGTATATAGCCAACAAGTTTTGAAAGTTTTTATTATTATTTAGGTCTGAAAAAATATTATTATTTGTGATTTGATATATTATAATCTATAAAATATTGATAAAAATGTATTTTAAATTCTACAATTACAATTATTCATCATTACAACCCAATTAATTAGCAAAGAGTTCTGCTCTGAGCCACAACGACTTGATATATAAACTCCTACAATCTCATATAAAAGTAATACCCTACATAATTATCTACCTTTACATTAAACAAAACATTTTCAATAAAAAACTCAAAAAACTCGCCGTCAGGGTATACGATATGAATGCAAAGTCAAATGAGTTGGCAGCAAATGCAAAACGCGCGAGAAATATGGAAAAGCACTACAACAAAAACAAATGAAAATAAAAAACAAAAAGTGAGAAAAGAAGTAGCTGAAGAAGAAGAAGCGGAGGGAGAGCGAGAGCGACAGAGCGAGCAACAGAAAAATTAATTCATATCCGGTACATGATTATACACCAAAACTCTAAGAAATCTATAATCTATGTGTATGTGGATGCAATTTGTAATTTGTAATTCTCATTTCGCGCTGGCTACAACACAACTAATTGGGTGTTTGGGAGGCAGCGATTGCACGTCAAAAGGGAGGCGTGGTAAAGTGAATGAAACGAAAAAAAAGTAAAAAAAAAATTGTATAAGTGTACTTGCATACACACATAAATATACACACATATATAAATGAAATATGCAAATCGTAAATCTCAAATAAGCCAAAGCATTTGGCTCAGCTACAGTTGTAGCAGAAAGTTGACAACCCTTAAACGGGGACAGCAGCAAAACCGCCACCAAAGGCACTAGAAGGGCTTTTAAATATATCAAAATATATAATATATGTACATTTATATATAGTAAATCAGACAATGCTATATATATATAATCACACAACTTGCCTGCAGATGGCTGAAAGATCTGCGATATGCGTCACAATCAACAACAAGGGGGGCGTCACTTCATGTTGCTTGCCACTGCCTTATACACACACACACACACGTACACACACACACTCAGACAGACAAAAGTATTTACATATATTTATAATTTAAATGTATTCCATATCTCATCAGCAGAGCGCAAAGTGCGTGCCTTAATAATGCAGCAAGTCGAGTCAACCCGCTTTGTTTTGCACTGCAACAGGAACCCAATCAACGTGCCTCAGTCGGCACACCAATTGTTGCAAACTGATAATTATGTAGAGATTCCGATAACAAAACAGGGTAGCAACGCGTACGGAGGCTATAGCAAACTGGATGTAATTGAAGTATGTCATTTATATCCTCATGTAATTCTTTGCTAACTAAGGGTGGTTAGCTCAAATGTATTATTCCAGTTATGCATTGAAGATGATATTTGAATGCCCACATATTTAATTGCTTTTGAAGTCTTCGGGATCTAAGGTACCATGGATAGATGAGTAGAGAAAGTTAAGTTGTAGAAAAATGTTGGAAATTCGATTAGTCTCTGAGTTTGACTAGATGATACATCTTATACATCCGTACATTATCTGATAAAAGTATAAAAACCTACAGACAATTTATATAAAAAATCGATGACATTTTTAAAATGTATTTTATATAAATATTATATTAATTAAAACAAACTTCAAATAACTTACCTTATAAGGTTGCCATAAAGTTGCTCTGCTTCGAAGAAAATATTCTTTATATGCATTTATCTATTACTTTACATATCACCTTCACTTCAGACACTTACACTGAGCACAACACGATAAAAAAATACGAACCCAAACACTGAAAGCAAAAAAGAAGGGATAAAAAGGGTTAAAATAATGTTTATGTAGCAACATAGAGAAAACGCTTTGTTTTGCCAAAGACCAATAAAAAGGAATGCATATATAGTATGGAATTTAAATATATTTATTTAACTCAGTCAACTAATCTGCTATTCCAATAAAAATTGAATATGTAAACGCATTTACATATTAAGTCGTAGCTAAGACCCAAGTTAAATAAATTAACAAGTTATATATGCAGAAATTCCTGTTCTTTAGACGAAGTCGATTTTATGATGGAGTAAGCCGATTTCGTTGAAAGTAATAAAATGTTTGATTTTTTCAACAATTTAATTTTAAGCATAAAAATATTTTATATCTTCTTAATATCACATATTTATTTTTATCTGCAGCTCAGCCAAGACTTAACCTCAAATGAACTTCTTAGCAAGTGCATTCACCCACACACACACACACACACACACACACACACACACACACACACACACACAC
>NW_022045860.1:1947681-2054476 GCF_001654015.2 Drosophila navojoa | reverse complement strand
CACACACACACACACACACACACACACACACACACACACACACACACACACACACACGCACTTTGCTCAGCCATTATTCATAAGCAAAACTTTAACAAATATAATAATTCAACTAAAACAAAATGAAATTGTTTACCCCAACAATAACAAAGCGCAAACGATAAAAAGAAAACTGTTGTGTGTGTGTGTGTGTGTGTGTGTGTGTGTGTGTGTGTGTGTGCAGCAGCATCTGACAAAACTTTTTCACACGTTGAAGGGCAGCTTTAACCCCGGGTAACAAAAAAATAAAACCAACACAACGCTGAAGAAGAACAAAAGCGCAGCCAAAGCAGCTGATAAAATCGATTCGAGCCGAAACTCGAAAGGCAGACAAATAGCAACCTGCCCCCTCTCCAACTTTTCTTAAATCCAAAGGAAGCATTTTTTTTTCTGCGTTTTTTGATGCGTGCCCGCTGCATTTCGCGTGCCGCTGTTGCACTTTTTCTACAGCCACAAAAATGCAGTTGAATGCAAAGACTGCGCCAGTGCCAGGCGCACAGCAAAAACAGCTGCAAGTCGCCCTCCAATGTAATGCAGCGCGCAATCATCTTCGAGGTCGACCCAAGCAAAATGCAGTCTCGGTCTCCGTCTCCGTCTCGGTCTTGGTCTCGGTCTCAATTTCAGCATGATTCTCTCCCGCCTCCAGTCCTCGGCCTCGACCTCTCCCTCGCCCTCACCCTCGCCCTCGCCTTCTCTCTCTCTCTTGCCAGGGACCTGCACTGCGTTCCCATATACTTCTTTACAGACGCAATCGCAGTCGAAGTCTCGAACAGAAAGTCGGCGAAGATGTTTCGCCTTAAGAAAAGCGCGCGCAAAATTTAGCGACTGCTTTCTCTCTCTCACTCTGTGTATGTGTGTGTGTGTGTGTGCATAGTAGTTGGTGTGTGAATGAAACTGTGTGTAGCAGCAGCAGTATATGACGCCATTGTCTGAAGTTTTAGTTTGAGTTTTCCTTTTGAATAGCTCTCGGTTTTTTGGCTCGAGGCCTGCCCTTTCGCTTTTGACGCACTTGCAGCACAACAGCAACAGCAACTACAGCAACAACAACAACATCGGACACAGCCACAAGAACAACAGCAACAACAACAGACTATACTTAATTTGTTTAGTTGACTTTCGTCATCAGTTTGACGGGGTACCGTCTGATAAGTTTATTAATTTGTATACCCTGTAAGGCGAGAGGGAACTTATGGAGAACTAATTTATATTTATAAATTTTAATAGCAGAAGCAATTGAATTTTAAATATTGATTTTATTTTTTTTTTTTATATAAAAAAAAATTAAAAAAAATCTTTTTATTATTCTTATTTTTGTTTTCAAATATTTTCTATATATATAATATATTTTATATAAATTTTTGTATTCATATACTTAATTTTTTTTATAATTTTAGTCTTTACATTGCTCCTGCTCACTCTCAGATTCCCCTTCATCTACTCCCTTCAAGCTCTCTCCCCCCCACGAATTCGCTTTTATTTTACCACTTCTAGGGTATCTGCTCGTCAAATGTATCGACCCCACTTTGTGGCATAGTTTGACTTGTGTTTCTTTGACGCTATTATTTGACTCTCAACTACCCTTCGTAAATGGATTTATTCATGAAGCAAGTTGTTGTTGTGGTTGTTATTGTTGTTGCTGTTGTTGTAGCTTGTTGTGCGTGTGCAGCAAGTTGTGCGTTATGTGTTCTTCTACCAGTTGTTGTTGTTGTTGTTGCTGCCCTATACAAATAATCAATAAATCTAATTCAATTATTATTATAATTATATTTTGAACATTCATAGACATTTGTATAAGGCTGACTAAGCATTTTCTTGGTAAATAACATATAATAATATTATGAGCATGCACACTCACACACACAGACACACACGCACACACACGCACACACAGATACATACAACTAAGGGCTGAGTGACACCCTCGTTAATTATTCAAAAGCCAGGCACCCAGTCACAGGATTCACGAACCTAACCAAGGCCCACTAATAGCACTCCCTCTCGAAGGGTGTCTGTCTGACTGTGTCTGTGTCAGTGTGCGTGTGTGTGTGTGTGCATGTTTTTGTGTGTGTCTACATAGATAACGCATGTAAAATAACGGCTGTTGTTGTTGTTGGTATTGGTACAAAATTCATTAGTCCGCATAATGAATAAACATAAAGACAAATAAAATTATTCCAATTAAAATAAATTGCGCAGCAATATTAAAATAAATTCCCATTTCAAGGCAATCGTCCGCAACTGATGACGCCGCATCTAATTAAGGGCAAAACATGCGGGACTTACATATATACATAGATCTACACACAGAGATATACAGAGATAGAAATATAGATAAATTTCGTTTACATATACATATATTCATATATTTATGTGAGTGTATGCATGATTTGTCTTAGATATTGAGCGATTAATGCACAACAGAAAAACGTTTGTTGCTGGGGTCTGAATTTATTGCCTCGAACATTCGATTTATATGTATATATCTTATGCTTTTATTACATCCTGTTAAATTTAGCTGTTTTGTAGGCCATTAATCCGCTTTCAAGCTGGCTTCTTATTCCCTGCTCAAATACCACTCCAACTTATCCTTATTTAACTAATCGACTATGCATATATCTTTTCAGCTAAGTCATTTTCAAACAGAAATTCAACCCCTAGTTCAACTTATCCATTATAGGAACTAATTCAATTGCATTGCAGTTTCGGGAAAACCCATTCGTAAAATACTACTTGATAAACTACTTTAATTCATTTCTTATTCCATGCGCCAATTCATTCAACTAACACTCATTTCCATTCATTGTAAGCCCTAAGCTTCAATTCCGGTTGCTTCGCTTCAGCTGGCAAATGTCATGCCACAACAAAGTGTTGTTCCTTAAGTGCTCTTGCACATCAAAATGGAGCAAATATTTTATTGTAATTATGCACCTGCAGGCAATGGTTACGCCCACATTTCGCCCGCCTATCCAGCGCACGGCCCCTTTGGACAATTAAACTTTTACAGCGTCAGGCATTTGCCAGTTTCTTCAACTTCTAATGCTGAACCATCTGCAGTCGCAGCTATAAAACTGACTTTGTTGCTGAATTATATTTAATTAAATTTTATTGCACGCCGTCTTCATTAAAGTATAAAAAGCTGTACAGCAGTGCCTCTATATGTGTGTGTGTGTTTGTTTGTTTGTATGTGTTGCATGTTGCAGCTGCACTTGCTGCCTGTGCGGCCGCTTTTGGGGCTTGTCTTTTAATGCTTGCAACAAAATATTCCTATTGTAAATACAGCAAGTCGAGGCCCCCTGCGCAAAGCTCCCCCACTCTCCTATTATATCTATCCTTCGGCTACTCTTCCTCTAGCACAGCCACATATTCATCCTGCTGCCGCTGCTGCTGCTGCATCATCGCAGCCGTCGTCTTGGCGGCCATAAAAGCATTTCTAGCTTGTTTAATGTTTATTTTATAGTTTAAGTTTGCATTTATTTGGTCTTTTAGTTTTTATACGCAGTCGATGCCAAAGACAAAAAATAAATAAAAGCGCACACAAAATGCACACAAAGTAAAGCAGAAATATAGAAGCAAAATGCTGCGACTAGAGATACCCTATGAAATTGAAATTTAAGTGAATGTATTTTCAATTGAAGACAAATATTTCACAATGATAATTAAGAGTACACCCATTATTATTCTCATCAATATATTGATCGCATAATATATGCGACAATTAATACCTGTATCTGTTAGAGCTTCTAATTTGATTTATTCGACAAAAGCTTTCTCTATTTGCCTCTAATGCAACATGTGCCTAATTGATTTTCGTTTGATTTTATTCGTTGGTTTGTTTTGCTGCAGCAACCCCAAGTAACAACAAGTAACAAAAACAAATGCAACAACAACAATAATAACAATAAAGCCAACAAATAACTAAAACAACAAAACATCCAGAGCCATTCAAGCTGCATTGTTGAAATGACTTTGGCGTTGCCTATGGCTAGCAATTAACTATTTGCGTTGAAAGAAATCAACGGAAGCCGTTTATTTGCTCAGCCTTAATTACATCAAACAATTACAGCCCCAAAAAAACATTGAAACAAATTTATATACATATATATATATATTTATTTATATATGTACATGTCTATGGTAAATAGTCGAGAGCAACCCCTTAAAAGCAGACAAGTCGCATAGTTAAAATAACAATAACGAACAACTAAATGACACTGACTAACATTTTGGGGGAAAAAATGATTCGTTCTTTTTTCTCTTTTTCTCTTTTTTTCAATTTTGTTTTAATATGGGTACAAGCCCCATGCTCTTATTCAACAGACATACATAACTATCAACATTATACACATGTTTAAGTTAATTATATTGCAACAGCAAGATTAACTAGCAAATGACAAGGCGATATGAGATAGAATTCGACTTGCAGATATCCTGCAAAAAACATGTAAAGTAAATTATATAAAATAAATTTTATATATCGAATTATCGATATATTATCGACTTTCAAATAATAAAAGGTCAGTTCAATTTTTATAAGTCACCTAGAGCAGTTGTACCTATATTTGTTAATTTTTCTCCTTAATAAGATTAGAGCTATCTAATGACTATCAAATGAATGCGCTCTAATTTGTACGTATGATCTCTAACCAAAATTTCTCAATTATAGCCCAAAAAAACAATCCCAGTTCTCATGGACAAGAATTGCTCTAGATTCAATTTACATATATTTTTTATATAGAGTATTTGAAGTGCAGGGTATTTGAAGTGCAGCTTGACAGCCGAAAGACAATATTTGCTTTTAAAGGTTTTTTTTCTACTCATTGCTTTCCACAAATTACAATAAATTATTAAGCATGCCACGCGGCGCTGTATCATTATTTATATTCACGAATAGATTGCAGTTCCTCGTCGGCGTGCCGCATTTTCCTTCATGTTCTCTTTCTTTTTTTTTTTTGTCAAGTCCATTTTTATTTACCTGCCTTTTTTTTTATTATTGTATTAAATATTGTATTTGCGCTGTCTGGCGCGCATTTGGCTTAAATATTTCGTGTCAAACAGACATTTGACAAAAAAAAATTTATGTTTGCATTTAAATACGAACAAACACAGATATATAAATGTGATCAGGCAGGCAACAAGGCATTTATATATAATGATAACAACAACAACAACAACAAAAATGAAACGAAAAAAATAAATACTATAAAATATTTAAAGAAATTGCGACAGGGTAAACAAAAATGAGTAAACCTTTAACACGTTAAGCCCGAACCATGACAGGCTTCAAAAGTGGATAAATGCAATTTTAAATGAAACAGAACGGATCCTTACTGATCCTTTACATTTACTTATCGATTCTGCATTTAAATTTAAACTTATTTTATATATTCTCCCTCAAAATAGATTATAATGATAATATACAGCGCTTGCAACATTTATTGCCCAACTGCTCAACTGCTTTCCACCCTCAGCCTTAACTTAATTTATGATCAGCTTTTGCATTTGCATTTACTTGAATATCATATACATATATATACATTACATACATACGTACATATGTATATATTTCAACTAATGTATATTGAGTGGCTTCAACAGTGTATGCTAAAAATAAATTTCCCTTAACAGCGTCTGCACATTTCTAAGCTAAACCGAGAACGGGCAAAAAAAAAATGTTTCGCAACTGTAGCGACTGCGGCAATGGCTGCATATAAATTATTAGCACTCATAAATATGCCATAATGTCATTTATTATATACGTTATATATATATAACTTTATATATATATATAATATATATATTTTTTTTTGTGCGCCACATTTTCTTTTGGTTTTGGTTAGACTCTCTCGCCCGCATGGGGAAAAACGCAGAAAACTTTTATTGCCAAGTTTAATGAAAAATTATAAAAGGCGACGGCGCTGGCATCGACTGTGACGTCGACGGTGACGATGACTGCGACTGCGACGACGACGGCCACGTCTTCTGTCTGCGCGCTTAATATTCAAATTCAAATACTCGCCGCATAGTTCACCTTGCGGCCCTGCCGCTGCCGCTGCTGCTGCTGCTGCTGCCACGCCCACTTCTGCAATGTCTCGACCCTTCTGTGTGCCCTCAGCTGAACTCAACTGCTTTGTCTGCCCCCCATTTTGTAGTGGGTATTATTTAAATTATAAATTATTGAATATTTGCCGCGCATTGTCGTCGCCAAGCGCCAGCCCCCCATTATATATATATATATATATTTATATATATATAAGTATTAATATTAGATGTTGCCAACATTGCGAAATTTCTCATTGTTAGGCGATACGTTGAATGGGTGCCGGCATTAATAGATTGTAAAAGTCGATAATTTTGATACTCTGCCTAAGACAAAATTTGTATAGACATATATACATATAAATATATTTTTTTTTTTTTTGTATATACATATATCTATATCATATATTATATATTTTCATTATTTATTTTATTTATTTATTTTATTTGTTTATTTTATTTATTTTATTCATTTTATTTATTTTATTTATTTTTTTTTTTATTTTTTTATTTTTTATTTTTTTTTTTATAAATTCATTATATATTTTTCAGACTTTTTCCCATAGTTTCCTCTTCATGTCTTTTTTCCGTTCCTTTATTTCGCATTTCTTGTATATTTCCTCACAAATTTGCATTATTTATTATTTTTGCGTCTAGGGTATTTTGAGTTCGTTGCAGTTTGCACGTTTTCTTATTTTATTTTCATATTTATTTCGTCGTATATTTTTTTCTCTCCTTTTCATATTTAAATAATAAATTAAGCCCAGGCAACAAGCAGGACTCAGCATTGTGAGTACTGCGTACGGTGTCGTACTTTTGGACTACGCGGTCGGTCGGTGGGTCGGTGGGTCGGTCGGCCGGTTGGGTGGTAGCTGCTATACTCGTATCTGTATAATCAGGGGTTGATTTCTGTGTTTTTATGTATTTGCATTATTAATAAATTCCTTGCTATATAATTTTTCTCTCACTGTCGGTGAGTGTATGTGTGTGTGTGTGTGTGTGTATTTTTTAAGCCTGGCCAGGCGTTCGCGTTCGCATTCGCGTCCACATTTCGCTTTTTATATTTATTTTATAAATTGCATAAATTGATGAAATATGAGGTCTTGGCCCAAGGTGCGGGGGCGGGGAGAGAGAATCGAAGCTAGTAGTGGGGGCTGCTTTGTGTCTGCTCTTATTGCATCTGGACAATGTTTTGTTTGGACACTCAAGCTTTTCACTTTTAATTAAAAAGCAATGACACTGGCTGCGTTTGTATGTTGCGATGGTGTCGGTAGTGATTGTGGTGGTGTTTTTATTTACTTTTTTTTTGGTGGGGGTGGTGGCATAATCAAAAGTGGAAATTGACATAAATTGATTTTATCGCTGCAGATTTAATGACAACGAAACACTTGCACTCCCCACCCTGCCCTCTGCCCTCGGCGCTCTGCCCACTAGCCAATGCAATTTTTGTAATGAAAATGTTTAAACGCATAAAAATCGCCATTGCCAATGGCCAAGAGAGTCGCGTCGAGTCGAATCCGAGCCGGGCCGAGCCGAGCCAGGCCGTGTCCTGCTTGGGCCAAGGATTTTTATGCACTGCTGTCGCATTTTCGCGTTTACATTGTAAACTGGCTGACAAGCCAGTGGAATGACGGCAGCAGTGGGCTGGGGCTGTAGGGCGCGCCCAAACGGAAACGGACCAGCCCTGAGTCATAGCTACGCGACTTGCACTTGGACTTGGGCCTGGGCTTGTCTGCCGGTAGGTGGCTGAGTCCTTAAAATGTCAGTTGCTGCACATGTGTGTGTGTGTGTGCCTGTGAGTGTGTTTCTGTATGTGTGTGTGTGTGTGTGCAGTTGGCAAAAACGCAAATATTTTATTGCGTTTCAGACTTGAGTAGTTCTGTTGTAAATTTTACTGTTTTACGGCTCTTGAATTGTGCTTACCTTCCAATGGCTATGGTGGCCAAGCAAGTCGGCGAGATGAACATGACTGCATTCTATATAAGAATATATTTATATATATGCACATGTATGCATTTATTTGGTAGTGCAGACCTAATCAAGTGTTATGCTGCCATTCACTTAACCAAAATGTGCTCATAGCTTACACAAGAGAAAAAATTCGCCTTTTTATCCCTAGGAAGATTGCTGAAGCATTTATCACTTGAAGAGGATTTTTTAACACATAGACTGATAGGCATAAACTTCATATGAAATCATATATTTATATACTTCAAGATATTTAGCTCTTTCTACAGTCTAATTGTCTTTTTGCTGATAATATATTACAATGGAAACTGTTCGTATTATTAACAGATATTCTGGACAAAGGTTATAGACAATAATTAATAACTTATTTATTTATTAATTGTTACATAGAATTCTAATAACAAGTTTGAAGCCAGACCGACAAAGGCCTTTAGGCAGTTATAGATAATAATAATAATGATCATACATAGATACAACATACATCATAAACAATCCACATCAATCATGCAAACAGTTCGTCAGTCTACATAAACTATCTTTAATATATACTTATATATATTATTATACTTATGTATATTATTCTAGACAAATATCTACGAATACAATCTGATCTTTGCCCCATTGACCATTCAATCAATCATTTAGGCAGTCTATCAATTAAGAAACAAGAGTTGGATTTCAACATTCAGAACATCACCACAAACAGCGCATGCAAATATCTTTAATAAATGCATGCAATAATTGCGTACAATTGGCAAAGTTAAATCTAAGTAAATGCTTGCAATGGCATTGGCTAAGCTAAGCTGTCATTTAATCAGCACTTAAATGTAATCTTATCACATATCATTATCATTTACAGTTAGAGGCTCAAATGTTTTGTGCTTGTTGCCAGCTTTATTGATTCAATTAAGCGTTCGAATTATTTCACATGATAATTATAAGAAACAATGGCATTTCTTACAATGCAACCATCATCATCCCATCAGTGTGTAATGCTTGTGTGTTTATGAGTGTGTGTGCCAAAATTCACATTAAATTGAACATCCACACACCCACACACTCACACACACACACACACACACACATGCAGAGTTGCGTGTAATAATCGACACGTGCATGGCACATAAATATTGAAGACATTTTAAAGTTTAATACGGCACTTAGGCACGAATTAGCATACAAAGTGAATTAATTACGAGTGTTATACAATTAAGTAAATTTCATTATATTGAATTTTTAAAATTGTTTCACTGCACCGAACGTAATTGGAAACACAAATATGTATAATTACCCACCCACACACATACACATTTGTACAATTATAGATATAAATGTTACGCACACAACACGCACTTTTGTCTCTGTTGACTTGCTACATATAAATACTTCCATTGAGGTCGCAATGTCATCAAATATATATATATAAATATGTGCGCATATAAAAACAAATGTCTAAAAAAGATGAGGACGAAGAATATAAATTTGTTCTGTATGTAAGCTGCTTCAATTTTAGAAATAATAATAAAAAAAAAAAGTAAATACAAATCATTAGCTATTAAAATTTTTGGCAAAGCCAATGCATCAATGATTATGTCTTCGATTTATATCGTTATGAACGTAGTTATCCCAAGCAAAGGATAGAAATTTCTTATTCATAGGGTACTTTAACATAACATAATTATTACAGCTTTAATAGAGTTCGATACTTGAATGAAAATACAAAAAAATAAATAAATAAATAATAAAAATGCATATATATATATTTATATATATGTGCATCCATTAAATGATATAATGAGAACATTGCGTATGGTATATATGGAAAT
The DNA here is from genome assembly GCF_001654015.2 of Drosophila navojoa. The sequence continues at coordinate 2,044,607 of NW_022045860.1, read as the reverse complement.
TCACTTGTGATAAAATCCCTTATGAAACCCTTCAAGTACAAAAGTTAAATATAAATCTATAAATCTTCAGTATTCCCTGTTTTGAGATCATCCTTCACTCTATATATGATCGCTAACTAATATCAGAGATCACTCTTTCTGCAATTCACATATAATATAGCCTAATGTGACATCTTATATCCCAGTCCTCCTACTCCCTGGGCTCAAATTATAATTTATTTGTAAATAATTAAAAATAAGACAATGGGAATTTTTTCTTTGCCGTTTGCTTCTTCTACAATTCACTAGCAGCCCCCCCCCCCCCCCCCCCTATAAATTATGTATTATAATTAATATGCCGTCGTCGGCATTTTGTCTCTTTATTTGACATTTTACTGTGCTAGGTACTTATAATTATATTTATTTTGAATTTAAGCGCATTTTAAATCCCAAGTAGACGACGAAAGCCAGCTACAGCAACAACAATAACAACAACAACAGCAATGATGGGGCAATTTAGATGACAAAATTATATATTTAGTGCTTCTGCCTACTCTACCTCTCGTGGACGCCCTTTTGTACCGCTGGCGCCCCACTCCTCGCCCCACAGCACCCCATCCCAACGAATCGAAGCGACCTCGACTGGAAAACCGTTGCGCTGTCTCTTTTTCTATGTATTGTAAATGTAATCAAAAATATCGATCGGTTTTATGCAAATTGACTGCGCGTTGCCCAACACCCAATGCTCTATAGCCCCCAACCTAGCCTTGTTTCCCCGTTCCCCTGTCCCTGTCGTCTTGTCTTGTCCCGTTTTTATTATAATTTTTTTTTCTATTTCTATTTATGCTATAATTTAGCAAGAAAATGGCGACGAAATCATAAAATTACATTATAATAAGCAACTACGCGCGAGACCTGATTGTAAATGCTGCACTAGCAGTTACCCTGGCATTTGGCATTGCTAAATTTTGTACGCTCACCTTGAGTGGAAGGGTTGGAAAATGCGATTAGATCGGTAGATTTTCGGGGTAGATTTATGGAATTTCCTTAACTTTCAAGTATACGACATAAATATTGTATATATGAATAGTAATTCTAAAAAGGATAAGAATTTATTTTATAGAAATAAAATATGTAAATATTTTTTAGCACACCTTTTAAAAGTTTTGTTAAGAATATTCTCTAATTATTATATTGATTTAATTATCCATGTAAGAATATTAATCTTAATGAGATTTTTATGCATTTCTCATTCTCTCAAAATTAAGCATTAATTATTTGCAAAGCCCAATTCATTTAGATTTCACTTAACGAGTTCCTACTGTCCTTATTTAGTCAAACTGCTTGACGTTCGTTCCATAGAGATTTTGTTTCACTCTCGTCGCCTTTTTATTTTTTTTGCTTCACAATTAAATTGCATTTATTGTTGTTGTTGCCAGGGTGGCCGCGTTTTACAATTTAATATTTTTTTTTCTTCCCTTTTTTGCCTTGGTCACCTTTGCAGTGGCTTTGTTCTGGCTGCTTCTATTATTGTTGTTGTTAGCTTGGCTGCATTTCTAGTTGATTGGAATTCAATTAATTTTATTTGCTTTACTCTGCAATTTCCTTAGCATTTTTTTTATTATGCTTGTATTTATTGGCACACACACATACAGAGACCGCAGAAACTACAGTTAAATTGACTCCCTTTTATTTTTATTTTTATTTTTTTGTTGCCCTTTGCATTGTTCAGTGGGTAGTTTTTATTTTTGCTTTGCATTTGTCGCCAATTTAGTAAATAATAAAAAAAAAATGGAATAGAAGTCACTCTTCGCAGTTCGCACTTAGCTGCGGCTTCCCTTCTTCATCGGCTTCTGCTTCTTCCGTTGCCATTGCCGTAGCCGTTGCTTTTTTGCGGACACTTTGTGGCTGGGTCAGTGTTCAGCATTTGTTTGCACTGACTTATTGCGAGCGTGAATTAGTTGCGGCCCGCCCAAGCAGCTACCGCATTGATTTGACTACAGCGCCATTCGGCGTATACGTAATCTCCATTACTCACGCCGACAGCGACAATATTTAATTGTATTTCATTTATAACAATTTGTGTAAGGAATAAAAACAGAAAACTAAAAAGGGCTCTAACTGCCAACTAAGACTGAATAGAAATAGGAAAGTATAGCTAAGAATATTTTTCCCTGCAGTTACTTGAGTACTCTAGAGATTTGAGAACTGAAAGGTTAAGGAATCATATTTTCAATTTTTAGAATTATAAATATTATCCAAGTTATAGCTTTAAGAACTTGAGCTTTTTAACTTGTTATACAACTGTTTCATAATACAAATTCGACTAATTTTGCACCTCAAACAGCGCCCAAAGCCGTTAACAAACGAGCTAAGCCCACTTGTAGAGTGTTTTAGTTAACAATGGTTAGTCTGGTTAGCCTGGTTAGCCAGGGCTCAGGCCCAGTGCTCATATATATGTATAGCGAGGGCCAACTGTGTCCTCGGCCATAAAAGTAAATTAATTTAGTTGAAAGCTGTAAAGTTAAAGCGTTTGTTCACAGCTTTTTACTTTAGCCCGGCGTTTTGTTTTTTTTTCTTTTTTTTTCGCCACAGTTCTTGGCTCGTTGGAGAATGACGCCACGGCCGTGGCCATGGCTGTAGCTGGCATAGATTTTTTTTTTATATTTATATGCTGGCAGTTGATTTAAACTTTTGTTTAACTCCGTGTCATATGACATAGCAAAGGCGTTAAGCTATGATATTGTTGCATGCGAGAGCGAGAACAAGAGAGAGAGAGAGACTGTTGTGCGCACGTGTGCCGCAGGAAGCGAACAATTAAGTGTCATTAAGTCTCTAACATAATTTGCATAAATAAACACAAGTAAAAACTGTATAAATATAAATGTATATAAGTTTCTATATATATCTATACAATATAATTGCTGCTGTGATTTTAATCACATGTGAAAAAAAGCTAGCACATTTTATTGTTTAGTTTTCAAAGCAAATAAATTACATTTGCATATAAATAAATTTCAACAAAAACTTACGAAAAAAAAAATAAATATGCCAAGTCAAAGGCATAGATGCATTTAAAAGTCCAATTCATGGCAGCCCAGACGAAATTGTTAAAAACAAAAAAAATAATATAGCACTAACTACTAATAACAATTTCCGGCGCATAATGCAAATGACTTTTCTCAACAACAATAACAATATGAAACAACTTTTCTTTGCATTGACTTACGAGGCCTTTTGTCAGCGCAAACAAAAATAATTGCATACAAAATGTGTGTGCGATTTATTTGAGAAATAACTACAGCAGCAAAAAATTGTAATGAAATTAAAGCAGCAACAACAACAACAACAACAACAACAACAGCAACAGCAGAGGCAGCAGCAGCAGCTCAGCAGCAGTTGCATCACATCCTCAGTTTTGCTAAGTAGAAATTATAATGCAACAATAAAAAGACAACAAAAGACCGAACGAGCGAACGAATGAGTGAAGCATTACACAAAAAATAATAATAAATAAATATACAACTGCAGCAACAACAACAACAACAAGAGCAGCAGCAACAGCAAAATTGCTCCAATCAAGAGTGAACGACTAGAAGATGCCTTGTTTAGAGATCTAAGACTTGAGTAATTCCCATGAATCTAATAGAGGAAGAGAGAGAAGGAGAGATATATTGAATAAGGAAGCAACTCGAAGCAAGAAATAAGTCAGCAAAAATAAAGAAGAACGAGTAGGCAAGAGTAGCCAAGAGTAGGATTATACAAAGAGAAAAACGGAATGGAAATGAAAGCGATTTAGGTAGAGATGGAGTAAGACAGGGAGGACGAGTGAAAAGCTGGAATCAAAGAAAAGAGAAACACAAGAGAAATAAAAACAAGTAAAAGACCAACAAATGATAAATTACTATAAAGACAAAAATCTGCTCAAATCAACCTCAACAATCAGATAAATAATATTGTGATAATACCCCTCTGAGTTATATAGAAGATATACAGGGTATAAAAACAAGAGAGACCTCAACACTCGGTTAGCAACAATGATGATTATGATGATGACGATGACGAATGTTGCAGCTCGATTGCCGCCTCCTCTGCTATAATTACGACAGTGGGGCAAGAGAAGGTAGATCGAGAGGAGAGCAGACAGGTTGGGGAGCTCAAGCAGCAGCAGCAGACAACAAAACAGCAGCAAGTATTACACATATAATTTAAATTTAGTTTAATTGTTATTCTCCGGTGCACAAGCGAGCAACTGTTGCTGCTTGCACTTTGCTGCTGCTGCTGATGGCAACAAGAAATAAAAATAATACAAAAAAAAAAAAACACAAATAAAAAACATATATGCACTTAACTTAAAAAAGACAAAACTACATGACAATTGCAATTCAAAATGAAAATGAAAATGAAAACATACAAATGCTAATTAGCCCGCGTACCACATGCGAAAAATTAAATAGGTGCAATTAAACATCCGCTAAATAATCAAATTTTCAAATGTCGACAAATGCTAGGGCGGCATTGCATTGCAGAGGGTTGGGGCGGAAAACAATTAGGCGCACAAGACGCAGCAGACAGTGCCAGCAATAAATTTACGTACACACACACATACAACGCAAGTAATTTATATATATCAAGAAATATGCTTAGACATTACAATTGAGCGCAATTTTAAACTCTTGAAAATATTTTAAAGAAAAAAAATATATTATTAGGCTAATAAATCAAGAAAGATATATATTTGAAATTAAAAAATGTTATTTATGCGCACAAGAATATATTTATGTTTAGACATATTTCACATTTGACAGTGGTCATATTTATTTATAATTAAACTGAATCGTAGAAAATTTCAAATGAATTATTTGAACAGAGCGCAGCAAATTCAGCTGTTATAAATATTTTTATTTATCTATACAGTCTTTTTTTTTTTTTACAAAATTGGATTTAGAAAGCTTTGAGATGCTCAATCCAAATATTTCATATTCAAATATCTTTATCTTTATTATATTCAAAAATTCTTTATAAATATTCTGCTCTTTTTGCATAAAATTTATGAAGGAAGGCAGCAAGCACGTAGCTTATTATGACATATGCCACAGCTGTGCTGCATAAAATGTGATAGAAAGTATTCAAGCATAAACGAAGGAGAATGGGCTGGAGAGAGTTTTCGAAATACCCTCTACTCAATTTACAAAGAAGCTAAGCAGATTCAAGGGATTTTTAAACAGAGCTTCCAGTGGCCTATGCTTGACGAAACACTTTAGATCTTGATTTTTCATAGACCCAATACTAAAAGGTTTATGTACAACTTTCTCTTAGATAGTCACAAGATATTTGAGTGATATTTCAATAATAGTTAGACCATTTTAGCAGACTTTTGCATACCCTATAGATATAATTATTTTAGCAGATAATTCATAGCCCATAAATTAACGACTTTCTTCTTAATTTACATCCGATCCTGCCTCATCCACACATTATTTGCGTAGTATTTTATAGACAAGCGTGTTTATTAGCTTCTCATAACTATTGTATTAGTTTTTGAAAAGGACTTTTATTCAAACTATGTAATTTACCCACTCACACAAACATACACACACACACAAAGAGAGAGTGAGAGACACACAAGAATGTGAGCCGGATAAACTCTAGTGAATCAGTCGTAAAAATTCTAACGTTAGCAACAATGTTGCCAAGACCCAGTCAAGAGCCAAGTGCAGCAGCCAGCGCAATAAAATTTACAACCACTGTGGGTGGTGCGACTGCTGGTGCAGCTGCTGGTGGTGCGGCCTGTGGGGCATCCAGCGTTGGGCAGGTGCAGTTGCAGCCGTAAAAGCCGTCTGCCATATAAAATGCAACGCCTTCTAGCCATAAAAATGTAGACAGCAACGTATTTTGTTTTGGCCATTTTATATATTTAACCTGAGCATGCTAATAATATATATATATATATATAAATTCATATATATATCTCTATATATTTTTGTATATTTATTTAATCAACATTGTTGCCTGCTGCCAAATTGCATTATTTGTATCGAACGCTTTGCCCCGCTGCAAATTTGATTAAGCAGCCCACTCGCAGGTTCAAAAGAACTCTCGGCTCTCGACACGCCCACGCTCAGCAGAGGCGTGGCTATATGGGCGTACTCTTGAAGAAGTCATCGATACTTTTGCGCAATCAGCGCAATTTCTTGCGACGTCACTGAATGAAAATCAGCCGCAGCCGAGGCTGAAAATCAAATTTAATATTATTATTATGATTCACTTGTGCCTGCCTTTCCTGGCAAGGACTGCCAAGGACTTCCCAGCTCCCTGCTCCCTGCTCCCAGTTGCCAGTTTCCAGACGCTCTGGCGGTGATTGACTTGACTCGACGCGACTTGAGACTCAGTCATGTGCGCTCGCCAAGTGTATGAAAAAAGGGTGTCATCCTCATACCTAATATCTGCTACGACGGCTTTGCCCAGCGACACGCCCACACGCCCACATGGTGAACTAACTAGGGTGGTGTCTCGGGCGTGTTGCATTACACTTGATTATATATTCCAACATATTCACGGCTCAATAGATCGACCAGAGCAGTCGTCATGGACGGGGCGGCACTTTGTTTCTGTCTCTGTATGTGTGTGAGTGTGTGTGTGTGTGCGTGTGTCGATTTCCTGTGCGAAGGCTCAATGTTATTTCGATACCCTGCACTCATTGAATGACAATTATATTAGGGTATACCGACAGAGAGCAGGGAATTGATTGCAATTGATTATTATTAATGCATTGACTATGCTATATATACCTTGGAATATTGGATATATGAAATTAATGATAAATAGATTATATTTGAGATATTTCCTCATCTATATTCATCCATCATTCGTCCATTTCAACACTCATCCAGCGTATATCGTAGTCCATGCTAGCCCATCTTTAATGCTCATTCTGTGTTTTTTTTTTATGCTACGTATGAAAATAATAAGTGAAAATATGCATGTTTGGTTTTAGCGCACAATTGCGCACGTAAGCCCCCTTTAAGAGCTGAGCTAGGACGCGGGCGACGGCGTGGCTGAGGTCGAGGCAGAGGAGGGCAGGGCAGGGTATCTGGCTTTCGATTGTGTAACGCCTTGTGGTTAGAGTTGTACGCAGTTGAAAAGGTGTATAAAATGGGGGCGTGCTGCACGACTGTGCATTACTTATGGAGTTTCACGTTTTCTGGGGTGTGAAGCGCAACATTTTACAATTTTACAAATTTTAATAAAATGTCCAACTTTACTGGCCCACGATCCAAGCTAATTTACGATAATTTGTTGCCATAATTAACAGCTAGAAAATGTGGAGCAATCAATGTACATTTCACAATTTACCAGGCGACTCGTAAAAACCCATTTGCCAAGCATAAATCAAAAGGCGACGGCGACCAAACGTCAAAGTCCCCAGCAGTTAATAAGCAAAGGCCACCAAGCAAAGGCCCAAGACACAAAAGCAGGAAAATTCGGAAGAAAGAAAATACACTTAGCCAAGAACTTGCAACGAGAATTGTGTGTGTGTGTGTGTGTTTGTGTGGCAAAGGCAAAAAGTGACACAATATTTTGTAGCAGCAACTGCAATAGAACTTGCCTCAAATCAGTCCAAAGAAGTTCGACTAAAACTGAAATTAAGTACACTAAAAAAATGTCTAAGAAAGCACAGTTAGAATATAAATTACTGAAACAAAGGTAATTATATAATCTACCAAAAATAAAACCTGATGTCAGTAAGAAATTATATGCCATTTAGTAACTAAATTTGCCATATAAGAAAACTTCCTCTAATATAACGAATATACCAGAACAAATAGCAAAAATTACGACCAACTCAGATCTATTAAATAGAACAATCAGAGTTATTCATAATAGTATTTTATAGCTGATTGGATGAAGTAGCTAAACAAACCCATATAGCTTGCCTTCCATACACACATTCTATAGACAAGGCTTTTTAATTAATCCAAGCTCTAGCTATCCACATCTATCCATATATGTATGTATGTAAAGCCAACAATATGAAGACCTCATAAAGCAAATCTTACATCTGCATACATGATGTATCACCACACTGACTTTTAATGCAAATATCAAACATCAACACATTGTTTTCAAACGGGCTACATACAAACATATCAGGGCAAGGCCGATGCAAAATGAAAACTGTAAAACATTTTCCACTTGCAGCTGTGTCGACAACGTTTTCCCATTGCCAGTGGATGAGTGTGTGAGTGTGCGAGTGTGTGTGTGTGTGTGTTGGATTTTTACATTTTTAGATTTTAACATTTTATATTGCACGTCATTACAGACAATTAAATGCAAAGTAGTTTCCTGCACTTGCTTTTCCAAGCGAGCGTCCAGCTCCTACCGCACCCCACCCCCATTTCCCCTGTTGCCACAACAGACGCCCACGTCAAACGGACAATGCAAAAAACAAAAAAAAAAGGAAAAAGTTGAGAAGTTAAATGCCGACACATCGTGGTGTGTAGCAACAACAACAACAACAACAACAACGACGACGACGACAACTACAGCAACAACAATATGAAGGCATTCATTCATATGTGGCACAACAAACAGCAACAGCAGCAACAGCAGCGAGTGATTATTGCCGCAACAGAGCACATAACACATGTTGTTGTAGTTTTTTTTCGTGTTGTTGCTGTTTTTATGCCCAGCACCCAGTGGAAAAATGTATGAAGAACGGGTAGATTAACATAGTGGGAAGACGTAAGGGATAGGAGAGAGTTATTATACGAGTTGTATATATATAAAATAAATGTATATAATTAATATAATCTATTATAGATAAATATATCATATATATTGTCTCAAAGCTGTGTTTATGAAGCCTAGCAGCAAGTCTATTATACTCTCTTAGTATATTCATTCTTATACAGCATACCCAATTACACTTTTCACAATATTGAGCCTGAAGAAGCTTTTCATAATAAACCAGTATAAACCAGGGTATCTACGTAGTCAATCACTCCCCCAAAGCTCTCTTACTTGACTTTTTATGTTGCTTTCCTCAGCTGGCGCTTTGCAGTTTTTGTTACTGCTGCTGCTACGAACGGCATACACATATATAACTATATATATATATTTATATATATGCTATATAGTAAAACCCGTATGCAGATAAGTATCAGAGGGAGCGGAGGCATTGGAGCACATTTTAAGCTGGCAATTGCTGGCCGCAAGCGCCGCTTTCTTTAGACTCTCTCCCTCCCTCTCACCCTCTCTCTCTCTCTGCTTCTCTTTGTCCGCTTTGCTCTACGCAATTCACTTTGGCCTACCTACTACTTCCGCCACACAGCCGCTTGAATGAGACTGCAATTTATGCCACTTGCCACTTGCCACTTGCCACTTGCCGCAGCTCACCGCTTGCCACTTGCGACATTGCCACTTTATTATTATAATACAAAACAAAAAGAATAACAACAACAACAACAAACAACTTTTAGTTGTTATTTTACTTAGCAAATGGTGTTGCAGCTAAAAACTAGTGCAGATTTCCTGCATTTGCTTCGATTTGATGTCTTAACGGTTCAGCAATTGTTTGAATTTCGCATTGGAATTAATTTGAATTTAAGGTCAAAGTTCAGTTGAATATTTTCTCTTAATGAATTTGCGAATCAAAGTCGAATAGAAGAAGAGCTGAACAATGTTCTATAGAATATTTTATTGATAATCAGTTAAACTTCTCATCATTTATACAAATTCTGTCACTAATCGACACTTAACTCATGCAACTCTTCTCCATTTATAAACTAAACTAATTTCATGCCAAATCCAAACTAATCTAATCAAAGGCAGCTTTAATCATAGGCTGATTATGCAACTAAAAACATTGATCTATAATAAAAAAAAAAACTTTTAAATCACACACAAATTTGTGCGCCTAAAAACTTACTTAATCAAAAATCCGTAAACAATTTCAATTAATTACACTTCAAAATGCTTAACAAATTGCATTAAAACCTGCCACAATCGTTGATAAATTGCCTTAATAGAAAATCCATGCAAAATCAAAGCTCAGCTAAAAACAGAAAATAATTGAGAGAGCAATTAGCTAAATGCGTGGAAAAAAAAAAAAAACAAAAACACATTAGATTACACAAAAATTAATAAAGTGTGCACTAAAAAAAAAGATACTAAATAAAACAAACTAGAAACATGCAACAAATTATGTTTGCGCATTTGACAAATTGACACGCAAAAAAACATTAAAAATGCATAACATAAAACACGATTTAGCTGAGAGGCAAACAACAACAACAAAAAATATAATTTAACAGCTAAATAAATGGTTTGCTCTGCATATGCATATGTGTGTTTGTGTGTGTGTAATTGTGTTTGTGGTGAATGAAGTGTCGGCGCAGTAAATCAACAAATTAAAATATTGCATTTGAGCCACACAAAAAAAAAAACAAAAACAAAAAAAACCAGAGAGCAAAAGCTTCTACAAATGCGCGCAACAAGTGTCCAAATGTTTGTGTGTGTGTGTGTGTGCGAGTTCGTGTGTGTATGTGTGTGTGGGTGTCAATGGCAAAGGTCCGGCAACATGTTGCGCTTGTGCTGAAAAGCCACAAAAACCCGGAAACCACAAATAATTGTGGCTGAAACAACAAATCCAACAACAACAGCAGCTCTGTTGTTGCTGCTGTTGTTGCTATTATTAAAGTTGTTGTTGTTGTTGCATTGCGTAACACTTGACTAGGCCCGACACAAAATACGCACGCACACACATTTGGCCAAAAATATGCCCCCGAAATCAACGCAAACAGATTTTACCAAGCCAGCAGCAAAACGAAGAAAGTCACAGCAGCAGCAGCAGGCAGCAGCAGCAGTTGCTACGGCAGCAAACGAAAAGAGCCGCAAGTTTAAGTAGCTGGGGTCGGGCGTGATTGGGGAACGTGGCTGAGGAAACGGAAAAAGGAAAATCAGCAGACGGCAGTCAGCAGCAGCAGCAGCAACAGCAGCAGCAGCAGCTCCAGCTTTAGTTGTAGCTATGCTGCTTCTTCTCTGCTTGCCTGGCACAACTTACAGTCGCACAAACACACGCAAAATCACAAATTGTTACAGAGTGTGTGTGTGTGTGTGGTTGGCAGCAACAAGCTGGCCAAGCACACACACACTCACTCCAAAAAGTATTCTACGTGCTGTCTACTCAACTGTCTCGTTTTCGCTTCTTCTTTCACTCACTCTTTTTCTGTCTCTCTCACTCGCTCTGTGCTGTTGTCGCCTTGGCTTGTAGCTCAAGGTCAAGTACAAGCCACCCCAAAAAAAGAAACGAAAAATAAACCAGAAAATCCGAGAGCAAGTGCCACAAACTGTTGTGGCAGACGCACAGCCCGGCCCAAAGACATGCCAAAAAAAAAAACTCAACACCCAACCCTTAACCCACACTCCAAGCTAACCCACAAAAAAAAAGTGAGTGAAGACCTAAAGTTGTGCTCAGCTAGCAGATACCCTGTATGGGCACATGCTGAAAATCTCTTTATATATGCTTATCTCATCTCTAGTTATTAGTCATTATTCCTGCCCTTACAGTTCTGCTCTACCTTTAGCCCATCATACCCTCTTTCAGCCACTGCTAGTGGCCATCGTAGCCACCCCCATGGCCGCCCTGTTGGCATCCTTAGGCGGCACTTTGCCAAACATTTTTCGTTTACGTTTACTTTCAGCCACTTGTCTCTAATGTAGCAACTTGCCCCTTGCCACAGCACACCCTCTGTTCCTTAACAGGTCTTTTTTTTTTTGGGCGTGTTGACATGATGTTTTCATGGATATTTTTGCGCTTTTATTGTCTGTGATTTTGCCACCCGAAAGAAAAAAACGTGGAAAACAAAAATAAAAAGGAGCTGTCAGTCTTGGCTTTGCCCTTTGCTTCGGCGGCTCCTTTTCGTTTTTTGTTTGCGTGGTTACTGGCACTTGTTGCGCCTCTGTTGGCTGCCAGCTTTAAAAGTCAAGTGAGCGCAAAAGTGGCAGCCAGCATAACTGGCCGCTGCACAAAAGGAGAGAACGGCAGCTGGGGCAACGGGCATGCTGCAAGGACATTTGCATGTGGCTGAAACACTGCAGCAGCAGCAGCTGAGGCAACAGACTGCCTGATAAGCACACACACACACACATATATATATATATATATACTTGTGCAGACTTAAGCAACAGCCAGCGGGCAACATTTTCCATTGCATACTTTTGCGGGCGCACATTTGTGGCACATTCGCCTGGGCGACCAGAAACAGCTAACCAGCCAAGGCAGCAGCTGTAGATGTGCGTGCGGGTGCGTGTGTGTGTGTGTGTGTGTGTGTGAGCTGTGCTGCTGCTGTGCTCAAGTGTGCGCTTAAGTGTGCGGTTTCATGGCTAGTTAAGCGTCTGTTTCAAGCACCGCAACAACAATTTTCTAGGCATAACCACCCGAAGACAACAACAGCAAAACCTAAGACCAAATATGCAGCCTGAAGAGGTTAATATCTAGATAAATATTACATAAAGGGATTATAGAAGCAAGTAACAGATTACATTTAACTTACCTTGAAACATTTGCCAGCTCAGAGGTATATATAAAATATAAATATATCTATATATATTATTCTTATTCACTCTTCACTCTTATTCACTTATCACTTTCACTTAAACAAAAAAGCTGTAAATAAATAAGAAAAAAAATGAATATTTAAATAAATATTAAGAATATTATAAGCTAAAATTACGTGAGAAATACAAGATTTCCAGATCAACATAGACTTTAATTATAATTCCCTTTATAATAGTTCTAGAAATATCTTTCTATCATTATCTCAATATTCTTTTGACAGCCTCTTTTCATCAATAATGAACTTTTCATGCTTCGCAACTTTTGTTTCAAGCTCTCAGACCAAAATGTGTGTGGCACAACAACAAACTCGACATTTTAATCAGGCAAATGTATATACTATACACATATCTATATCTATATCTATATTTAAGATATGCATACATATGCTAAAAAGTATGTGCCATGCATTATGCTTTTGTATCAATGATAATTATTTGTCTGATGCTGTTGTTGTTGTCCTCGCTGGCTGCACACACAAAAGGAATCAAACAAAACTTTGTGCCTTTGTGTCTAACGAAACAGGTGTGAGGGAGGCTTCTCTGGTGTGTGTGTGTGTATGTCAAATTAAAAGTGTGAAGCAGATACGGCAGCAAGACAAAGGTGCCAAAAGGTTGATGTCTGCTGCCACCTTCATACCCCGTCTCGACTGTTTTTTTTTTAATATACTTGTAGCTAACGCGTGAGCGAGCTTTTCCCTTTACTTTTGTTCAGCAACAACAAACACCCACACACACACACACTGGCAAAACTTATGCATATGAAACAAAAGCGGGCGCAAAATAATAATCATGAGCACGGATATGTATAAGACACTCCTAACACTCAGCAAGAATAAAATCGGAAAATAAAAGAAAAATGAACAGAATATATTCGAAGAGAAATTTGAAAAGAAAACTCGGGGCAAAAAAATATAAAAAAAAAAATCGCTGAATATTAAATGAAAATTGAAAACGGTAGGGAAATGTATGCATAAATATATATTAATTAAAGTAACAAGTAATATTAATTAAAGTAACAAGCCTTAAATTTTGAAGAACTTATATAAATAAATACATATATTTTTTTTTTAATTTTTAAAACCTTTTTTAAAAAAAAAAAAAATTACTTAAATATTGTTTGAAAAAATTACTTCTAAGTATTTTATTTATTTGTTTGTTTTACTAATTTTTTGGAACAATAAAATAGTTTTTAGAATTATTTAAATTCAATTGGATTTTACTTTTAATTATTTGTTAATATTTCAAAATTTTTTAAAATTTAGAATATTGCAGTAAAAAATTGTATTCCAATTAATTTTTTTTTTTTTTACTTTTTTTTTAATAATTGCAATTACAAACATTTGCCAACACACGCTTAAGTTTAATCAACTCTCATCTGGCTGTAATTGTTATTTATTATTAATTTGAAATTGTTTTGGTAAAACGCATTAAAAGCATATTGCTGTTAGCAGTTATTAGAATGGACAGGGACATTAGCAAAAGTTGGCTACAAAATAAACAAATTATATTATAGACAAGCTCAACTAAAAACTAACCAGAAACATAACCAGAGCCAGAGCCAGAACCAGAACCAGAGATACCGCGCTAGAGAGGTAGTTAGAAATGAAATGCCATCAATTTATTATAAATTAGTTGGCCAATAACTGATTTATGCTTTTTTCCAACAATGCCGAGGGATGTGTGTGTGTGTGTGTGTGAGTGCGTGTTTGTTGTTTAGCTCTGTTGTGTGTTGCGGCTGTTCAATATTTTATTAATCGTATGTTATCAATCAAATGCCAACAAGCAGAGCGACGCACATAATAGACGGTTTAAGCTGGAAGGAGACAGGCAAGCACACACGCACACACACACACACACACATTAGCTGGCACACATGGCGTATGCGTAATGCGCAAATCAAAATCACTAATTTGGAGCCACAGGACGATTCGCCGGACCTGGCAGGAGTCGGACATGCGGCTACTTAGCCACGCAAATTCGATTTGTATGCCTGAGTTTGTCTACAGGCTTTGCCACACACTCAAGATGGTGGCACAAAGCGCCTTTGAGCCAGCAGAAAGGACAGCACGGGCCAGACAGCGACAGCGGCGCAGGATGCAAGCCAAATGCAGGCGGGCAGGCAGGCAGGATGCAGGCTGGCAGGCAATGGGTTGTACACTGCAGGTTGACAACCATTTGTAGCTCCTGCTGCTGCTCCTGCTGCTGCTGCTCCTGCTGCTGCTGCTGCTATTGCAGTTGCCATTGCTGATGCTGCGTGGGGTTGCGGCTAGTGTCAGTTATTAACGCAATTAATTCAATCATTATTGAATCATGCAATGCGCAAATGCAAAACACGATAATCAGCGCACAGATAATGTTAATGATAATTACGATGATAATGATAATGTGGATGCTGCTTGTGCTGCTTCATTATCGTGTGTCTCGTCCCTTGTGTGTGTTTGTCCTGCTGCATGCCAATGCACATATTTGTCATGTCAAATCGCAACCAAAGTGTTACGTCAAAATCAACCACGCTTCCGAGCCCCTCGCCTTCCACTCCCCCCCCCTCCTTTCCCCTCCTCCTGCTTTCACAACGACCCACTCAACTACCGCCTACGCGCCCGCCTATCATTTGGCAACATTTTCATTAAATATGCCCAAAGTGAAGTTACCCATTCCCAGTGACAGTTTATCAAATGCATTGCACAGAGCCCTAACTCGCTGCTCTCTCTCTCTCCCACTCTATTTCGCTCTCTCTCTCTCTATCTCTCAATCGGCTCATTTTATCCATTGGCTGTTGGGGCACATAACACAAATTAACTCTGAAATTGCTTTACTCATATCAACGACAAAAAATTTAATAACTAGCGCAGGCACATAAACACAAGAGATATTTCTCATTCTCTTTTAAAGATGGCTTTGGAAATTGACTCTTTGGCAATCATGCTTAAACTTTTGCAAGAAAATCAATGTCTAATCTTCTTTAATTCCTAAATCTTAAGCATTTTGCCTATTATTCATCTCTTAATAAATATTTTGTATTTAATCTACATATATGATAATATCTTCATTTACGTTAAATCTAAAAGCCTAAGAAATTCTTAAGAATTTCTTTCTGAATCAAGGTACTCTAGAGTTGAGAGTATTATTATAGAATTCTAGTTTAAGGACTCTTAAATCTTTTAAGTTACAGCCTAAATGTAGGCAATGCTTAACACTACAAAAAGACACACACACACTCACACAGTTACATGCCTCCTCGTCCCTCACAGTCAACTATGTCTCGTTACGCCCCCCCACTGCTAACCCATCCGATCAATGTTTTATGGAATTTTTAAATAGCATATTTTGACACTCGCACAGAAATGCAAAAAACGTGCAACATTTGACGCCGAAAGCAACGCAACTCGATTGGGGCACGTTGCAGTTGGTTGCCTTGCGCAGTTATTATTTGTGTTATTTTGCAATAATTGCATTCCACAATAAGGCAGGCGGCAATAAACATAGGTATTCCCAGCACACACACACACACACACACACATACATACAGCTGTGTATACACACATATTTTTTACAGACTCAACTTGCAGCAGGGCAATGGCAATTACTCATGCTGGAAATCAATTTGTTGTTTACATAATTGTAAAAAATGTTTTTCAATAAACAAATTATTTGATTATTATGGCCGCCAATTAAAAAACAGAAGCGAAAAAAAACACACACCAAGCTGGATCTGAATATTACAATTGTATTGAGCCGGCAACAGCAACAGCAACAGCAGATGCCGAAACAGCGGCAACAACAGCAACAATTGCTGTTGCTCTTGCAACAACAGAAATAAAGATCAAGCGACAATTGTGGCACGCAAACAGATGCTGTTGCTGCTGCTGCTGCTGCTGTTGCAGTTGCAACTGTGGCATTCTGACCGCCAACTGGCAGGATAAAAGCGGTTGTTGCTGTTGCTACTTGTTGTTGTTGTTGTTGCTTTTGTGCTCCGGTAAATGCTGCCAGTCGTTTTTGAGCCCCCGACTCCAATATGGCTCTCTCTTTTTTATGTGTCGGATGTGCGAGGCGCTGCGACGCGTTGCGGCTTGAAATATTTAATTGCCTTGTATTGCGGTTGAATGCGACGCGTATTAAAAATATTTACCCACAAGCGACATACACACACCCACAAATACCCACAAATACCCACACGCACACACACACCCAAACATGCGCAGTCAGACAGCTGCTCATCCAGTTGAAACTGAGGTGTCTGAGTGTTTGCGTTTTTCACACCATTGCTGAGACCATTGTCAATGCTTCAACTCGAATCGTTCAATAAAGCCCACGCAGCATGCAGACCAAAAGATATTTACGTTGTTTTCTCTTGGCCACAGAAAACTTTGAAGAATTTTTAAGCAAATGAAAAGGCAGGCAATATAAAACTGACTTTAAGTTTATTGAGATATTGCAGTAGCAAAATTTGTTCATGTAGGTCAAGTTACGAATGTGAAGTTAACTTTTCTAGTTTTAGCTATGATAAACATTAAGCCAAGTCATAGCTTGTAAATAACTGTTTGCCGTTTTATTTTGTACGTTCTGTTCACGAACACAACCGAAAAATTGCTGTAACTTCCAGCTGAATGTTATTTATGTTAAATAGATTATTAATATTAATGTAGAATTCTTTAGGAAATAGAATAAGAAAGTTATCCAATGATGGAGGCAAGAAGAAAATCGAATTGCTGTAGCTCAGCGCTCCACATTCTCTAGAGAATCTCTATTATATAGAATCTATATATATATATATATATATATATATATATATTATAGTTAAGATCAAACAGCTTTCTAATGCCTGAGCTGAAATATTAAACATCATTTTTTAACTCAAGAAATTTAACAGAAATATTTATATACATATATTACACCTTGATTTATCAGCTTTAAAGCGTCCATTTAACCGGCTTATTAAAATGTGGATCTCTCGCAAATGCAAAGTATTATTAACATACGCCGATAATTGCATTCCTTTTATTTACTTGTTTTTTTTTTTTTTTTTTTTTTTTTTTTTTTTTTTTTGCTTTTTTCTTTCCGATATACTTGAAATAATAAACCTAAATTTAAATTAATTGCCTTCTGCTGCATGCATATTTAATAAACTGCTTCCAGTTTGTTTTTATTTCGACTGTATTATCTGTACAACACATTATAATAATATTGACTGGGCAGCAGCCAACTAGCGCATGCAGCGTCGAGCGTACAAACAACACACGTCATGTTGCTCATTATTTTTAAATCGAAGTTTAATTTTTATGAAGTCACGATTATGGAAATACGCCAAGCCAATAGCCGATATATGCTTCCCCCTTACCGCCGCCCCGCCCTCTCATATATGTACATATATGCTTCTCCTCATACTGACAGCGCTGCTGCTGCTGCTATTAAATTATTTTCATTTCGGTTGTTGTTGTATTTTTTTACAGACCGTTAATATTGAATTTTAATTTGTAAGCCTTGCCAGGTCAAACTGTTTGTGTCTCTGTGTGTGTGTGTGTGTGTGTGTGTGTGTCTTTGAGCTGTGACAGATTGCGCGGCGTATATCTCTGCCTACGCCCCTTGAGCCCCGCGGCCACGCCAGCCAGTAGAACAGTAAGTTGTCAATTAAATTTGGCCAGCCGCATCAAGCTGAGCCTCAGTCGCTGCCTACGTCGCAGTCAACGCAGACGCCGCTGCTGCTGTTGGTCAGGCGTCACTCCGATCGGACCGTTTGCTTAATTTATATGTATCGTCCATGTAATTGTCAATATGCCAATAAGCTCTGTGCGGCTCTATATAAATATATATATATATATACATATATATGTATATCTGCATATATATAGATATATATATATATATATAAATTAAGAGAGGTAAATGCAAATGGAAGAGTTCGTTCCGTTCCGTTCCGATAGATTGAATGGTTTGTTTGTTGCGACTTTATTGAATGCAGGCAAATCAATTGGAAAACCCAGATGGATGCCGCCTCAGGGCTGAGCACACTGAACAACTAAATGACAGTTGCTATCTGAGGTAGATAGCATAAGGTAGGCTGATGCTGTATGACGAATTGATTGACGGATTGATGTGTATGCGAAACTAAATAGCAATTGTTTTGGCATAGGCAAAAGTTTCGATTGATTAAATGATGGACAGACTTATGATATACATTAAAACTAAAACTGATGAGCTGCTTGATAACTGATGAGGAGACTAATATATCGTTTATCTGATTATTTTTGCTCTATATACATTTGTTCATTGACTCATTGATTTTAAAAGCGAAATATTGGATAATAATGTTTATATAGAGTTATGGGATCTATGCTACTTTCTAGCCAGCATCTTGACTGCGTTTCACAAAGAAAATTTCATTTTTTACACGGCAGCACTGCAATGTGTCTGCTCTTGCTCTCAATCCCTGAATTATTATAACCTTTTACGCAGCCCTGACAGCTGTTGCAATAACAACAACAACAACAACAACAACAACAACAACGATAATAATAATAAGTTACGCATACGCAACGTGTTGGACGTAAGTAGCTCAAAAGTGTTAAGGATTCAATTAAAGCGATACAAACACACACACACACACACACACACACACACACACACGCACACACATACAGATTGAGAGATGGGAAACAAAAGAGCCGCAACTCTGTAATTCGATTATGGATTTTCCGCCATATTAATGCGAAATATTTGCAGCGCAGTCAAAATGAAAGCAACAGCAAACAGACAGACACACACACACACACACACATACAAATATACATATATACAGATATATATATTTATATGTATGGAGAGACTGACCATAATGGCAACACAAATTATAAATTACGCGACAGATGAAATGTCAATGCGTTGACGCTTACTTATTGCATTTATTTAATTAAATAAGGCAAAAATAACAAACAAAATAAGAAAAATCGAAACTTTAAAGGTGAAACAAACCGATGCCTGCTAAAAATATATCTAAGCCTTCGGCACCCTTATAATAGCCAGGTCGACTCCACTCAATGCAAATTTTACACATGTCAGTTATACAAATAGAAATGCACCAACTTGCCAACTCTCTACGTTTTTGGGCTTTGGCCGTGCTCTATAACTAAAGCTAAAAACTTAAATATGCAACAGGAAATATACGCCAATCAAGTGCCAATCTTGAAGCCTGACGGCAACAACAACAACAACAACAGCAACAACAACTCCACCAACAGCAACAACTATAACAAATGTCTTTAAAATAGAACGAAATGTTGAACGGCGCTTTTAGCGTAACGTCTTATGACCTAAAAAAAGAAAAGCAACCAAACTAACCCAACCAACCCAGACCAACAACTAACCAGCCAACAAAACGGCCATAAACTCTGGCCTATAACAACAACAGCAACACCAAAAACAACAACAATAATAATAATACAAATAACAACAACAACAGCAATAGCATTTGGCCAACATAGTAGTATGCTGCTTACAGCGTTTGCCACTTTTACTATGCAAAATACTTTTGCCTACCTCTTGCATAGATTAACAACAAAAAAAGCCAGCAAATCGGCTCGAATCGTCAGTAGTCGACTAGAAGATATTGTGTATTGTACTATATACCTATGTATAAATGAGAAAAAAATTCCTTTAAAAATTGTTCGGAAAAAGTTTTAAAATTGTGGAGCCTGATAGACTGAAAAAATAATTGATTAAAAATTAATAAACATAATATAAAATAAGTTGATATGCCTAAGGGCCTCATTAATATGCCTTCAGTCTGTCAAGCCCACATTGACAAAAACAATATGCCCGTTTACAGAGTATGAAAGTGAAAAACACTTTTCCGCCTGGCTAAAATGATATTCGAGGGCTGAGGCATCGAATAAAGATATTCTAGCTTCACTCTATCGCAGAGAGAGAGAGAGACACATACTAAGAGACACGTTATACGATATTTGAAATAGAATTGTAAAAAATTCAAATTTATTAATAAATAACTTAATTGGGCGAATATTACTTGAATTAAGTAAACAAAAGAATTGTCTTTTATCAAACAATAAAAATGAACTGCACAAAGTGCTCAAACTTCCTCCAGTCAAAGGCGAAATATAAGTGAAGTCAGACAGCTATATAAATGTACTGCATGAACAAACAACAAATGACATTAGACTCAACTAAAGATTCTCTTCTCTTTGTTGCTGAATAGAATTTTTAATATAAAATTTCCTTACTTCACTCTTTTTAACCATAGATTCGTTCTTGCTGAATATTTT
Organism: Drosophila navojoa; assembly: GCF_001654015.2. The sequence continues at coordinate 2,023,731 of NW_022045860.1, read as the reverse complement.
ATATCAAATATGTTTACCTCACTTTTATTATTGCTTCTTCTGCTTGTTGGCTCTACAATTGGATAAAATGTTTCGATTTTCATTTAAAAAAGAAAAAAAAATGAGTAAGAAACTATTGAAAATATATTTAGAGTCCATGACAAATCACAAGTGCCTTTTCAATTCAGCTCAGTGCGATTGTCTCTCTGTTTGCATTTGACAATTGCAGCTGCCAGCAGTTGCTTGTTTTTACAAAATGTACATTTGGCTGGGCCTAAATAATTGATTACATTTTATTGCTCAGCACGGCAGCACGGCAAATACAACGACAAACAACAAACAAAATTGAGACTGAAATGCGGCTTGTCAGGCTGTCTGCCACAAGCAAAATTTTCGCCATAATATGCCACAAAACTGCAACAAGAGGCAGCTAAGTGTCTGTCGTGTTGCATGCTTCCCCCTCACCCTTACACCCTCTCTCTCCTTGCTGCATGCCACACCTTGAATAATTCATAATGAATTGAAATATAGTACATAATACTCATTTTGTTTGCAGGCAGCTCGTGAGCCCAGAAGACTGGGGCGAGGCAGGGTTAGAATCAGTCGTCTCTTACACGAGGGAATCATCTTGAATGAAATCTTAACTTAAATTTTGCTTGCAGACGCCGCCGCCTGAGCGTTGTGCGCGGCTTAATTGTTTTTCATATTTTAATGCCACAACTTCTTTGGGGCAGACAACCCCCAAGAAGCTTGCCCCAACTTCCTTGCCCTTTGCTCCGTGCCGCTTGCGACTTCGCACACTTATTTTTTGATGTGCGTTCATAAAATTTAAAATTAAATTTGGCTACGCTTCAACGAAGCAACGCAGACATTCGCCATTTTTTATCAGAGCGAGAGAGGAAATGGAATGTGAGAGAGAGAGTGGGGGAACAGCTAGAGGTCAGGGGTTGAGCTAAAATAATCTAAGCAGGTAGCCCAGCCGTTAACTAAAAGTTACTAGCAAATGGCCAAGCTAAGAATATATTATGCAAAGTCTTGCACAATTCTTGTATTTAAAACAAAAATAATTAAGCTATAATTAAGTTAAGAATTTATTGCTATAATTAAGTTAATAATAGAAATTATTTATAAATAAGAGAAGCCAATCCCCCATACAGTATATACATATATTATAGCTAGTAAGTGAACGTTGACTGCCTCCACTCGATGTCTGCGAATAAATGTCTATCAATCAACTATCGTAGCCACCGATTGACTTGGTTTGCTCGCTTAGTTAGTGGCATTGTACGAACGTCAACCGAAACTCTCCCTAAACGCTGCTCGTTAAAAGAGCTCCCAAAGCACTCAACAGAAAATGAAAGCGAACAGAACCGAAGACAGCTCAGAGTGAGAGCGAATGAATATAAGTTTTTCGATTGATCTTGCGATGAGAACGAAAGGCAAAAATGGTTAACAGTTATATATACATATATTCTTGCGTTGAGCCCATCTATTCATACCCAACTCCTTTGCCAGCTTAACTCAATCTTCTTCCTTTCTGAATAATTTATTTACCTATATACATATATCTCGATTTCGATTACAGTGAAATAGAAGTTAACTCAGCTGCCAATGCCAAAAAACAAACATTTCAATTTCCGACGAAGTCTGTAAACTCTTTTCACTTACTCCACTTCATATATCATCATATTTTTTTATGTTCCGTAATAGCTTAAAAAACAATATGTATTGTCGATTAACACTTTACCTATGAGATGTGCTTGGACATATATATATGTATATACATATAGGTATTTATGGCCTTTATGCAGTCTGTTGACCAGGCAAACACATTTTTTTATATATAAATGTGGCCTGTTATAAATCACGAATCTTTAATAGTCTATACGCGGAGCATACAAAAAAACGTACACTAAAAATATTGAAATTCATTTGGCCAACGATTTCTACCTATACACACATACGCACACCCACACACACACAAGCGAATAAACCGTTTGGCATGAAAAAAACGGGTTGCCTATTTTTCGGCGCACAAATTGCAGCAGACGCTTTTTTATGCATTTTGTTGTTTGTTTCCTGTTGTTGTGATTGTTGTTGTCAGCACATTAAAGGCGTGCCAGCCGCCCATGCAGCACAGGCAGCACGTGCCGCACATCAAACAGGGCCAGGGGCAGGCACGGCTGCAGATCGAAAAGCGACAAAAAAAAAGGAGAGAAATTGCAGCCACTGCCCAGCCACGCGGTTTTTAATCTAATAAGCAATCAATGATGTGAAAAAATGACTGCCAAACCATTTTAAACGCTGCGGTGCACCGCACAGTGTGCTACAAGTACAAGTGTGAGAGCGAGAGAGAGAGAGAGGGGGAGACAGATAGGGGAACGCTGCGGCAACCAGGGAATTTGCCACGTTCCCTCGCTCTTTTATTTTATTTTTTGTGCATTTTGCATTTTGTTTGCGGCGACTTTTTGATTTTTATTTTTTGGGCTGCACTTGCCACACACAATTGTTGCATGCAGCTCGTGCAACGTGCAGTGTGCAAAACACAGAAAAATAAAAACAACGGATGACGGCAAAATGCAGACCAGTTGCCCACTGGCTTTTGTTGTTTGATAGGGATAAAGGGTTGGGGCGCTGAGGGATGAGAGATGAGTGGACGCATGTGTTGCATGTGGCAATATGCACATAAACTGTAAATGCCACACAATGACAGTGTGTCAATTTATTAGGTGCCACAATTTATGACGTCAACATGCAACAATATCGTTATCGTAGTCAGCAATTTCTGCTTTATTTTTATTTTTTTGTTACGTTTCTCTTGTCCTTACATTTCGAATATTTCTGGTATGTATATAAATTGAATTGTTATTGAATCTAAAGTCTAATTGATGGGCAAATAAATTGATTAGTCATATATAAAAATGAATAAAATATTTGACATAAATACCAACTAGCTGAGGCCGTACACAATTTATTTGTTGTATTTATCGAGAATATATACGAACGAAAATCGAATGTATAGAAAATATATTTTACTTTCGGCAATTTGTCTTCCCAGCCACAAAACAAACTCTTTTATCTTGCGTTTGCAATCATAGTTTATAATAAAATATAAATATATTCAATAATCGGAAATATAGCTATAGCTACGGGTTTTTTTATGTCTACTGACAATGAAGAACTGAATTGCAATTAAATTGCAACTGGAGCTACAAGTTTTATCAATGCGTACGTGCATCAACACATGTATATAAATATATGTATGTATGTATGTGTGTGTGTGTGTGTTTCTGTGTGCCTATAGATTGCAATATTTTAAACTTTTGTTGTTTGTTATATTGAGGCTGTTCTGTAGCAGCTGCAGCAGACGGCCCATGTCTAGGGTCTAATGCGCCCATTGCCTATGCAATACTTTTTTTTTCCTAATCGCTTTTCACAAAGTTAGTTATGGCTGTGTGTGTGAGTGTGAGTGTGAAAAGTTGCGTGTGTGCGTTGCAGCTGTGCGGCGCGTTTTGAAAAGTTAACGCATTATTTTGTCGATTGATTGCTAACCATAGCCAACTCCAATCACCCCTACTGCCCCTGCTCCCCTATCCCCTGCTCGGCTAATCGTTTTGCTTCATTTTAGAACGCAAAACTTTTTGTTTTTTGTTTTTACTGTCGGTTGTATAAATTACCGCAGTTTTTTAACAAACAAACAATGATAAAAAAAAAAAATTAAAGTTTTGTTGTTTTGTTCTTGTTTCACGGAGTACAGTAGTAACTCAGCCAGATCCATCCAATTGATGGCAATTAGTCTGCAAAGTGCACAAAGCAGCAGACAGAAAGTAAAGCAACCAAACAAATTAAAGCACATTGATTAGTTATTTTATTCGAGCTTATTTCTGATAAACAAAAAAATAAAATTAAAATTAAAATAATGAAGCAATTTATACTATGTGAATTATCGGATTTATATGAGTAGAAAAAGATATATTTAAATTAAATTTGTATTATTATTATTAATAAGTTATAACTGCTATTTCCATAAGTTTATAGAGCCCTCCTAACTAGACTCTAATGGATAACTCTATTATATTAATATTATTAATATTTAATATATATGTGTAACACTTCAAAATTAGCATTAAATTTCTTTGTTTAATTCAAACTGATTTGCCACTTGGCCTATCATTATTTTCCGACACTCCAAATGTAATTTTCTAAACAATCTGCAGTTGAATAACCGGAGCACCAAACTTATAAAATTTCAGTCTGAAGCACTTAATGTGTTTTTTCTGTTATTATTAGGCACACATATGCAACAAATCCATATCCACACAGACACACACACACACACACACACACACACACACACACTGCATCTCTTATAATGAGCGCAACGTTTCATATTTTCATTATAAATACTTATGCATTGGCAAACATTTTGTAGTGGGCGTGGCCGATGGGGAGGACGGCTGCTCGGAGTGCAGCACAGTTAGACGAATATATAGACCATAAGCTGTTATTGCCGATCGCAAACACACACACACACACACAAGCACACACATAGCGAACAGTCATACATATATGAAATATAATAAAATTGTACAGGAAATGAGGAACAAGTGTAGAGAAGTGCTCAATGTAGGGGACTGGGCGCGCACTCTCTCTGCTCTCCCTCTGTCTACCTCCCTCTCGCTCTCGCTCTCTCTCCCTCTCTCTCTTTCTCGTTGCTCGATTTTAACCATCGATGGTTTGATTATTAAATCCATGAAGTTTTTATACACACACAAATCCACATATCTACACACACACACACACACATATACATATGCATATTGAAATTCACTTGATTGCAGTTTTCAAGTGAAATCGTAGCACACTTCAGAGCGCTTGTTGGCCCGCCTAAGGGTTAAGGCGGCTAAGAGGACTCGGCTTGGTGTAGGGTCTAGGGGTTAAATGCGGGGAAATGTCGGAAATATGCCGCTTGTTGCTGCCACAGCCGGCTGATGTTGTTGCCACTGCTGCCACTGCCACGGCTGCTGCATTTTGTAATTCCCGTTTCAAGTAGCAAAACGCGAGCCCAAAAACTTTTCATTTGTTGTTGCACGAATTTTAATGAAGCAGCAAGTTTTGCGACTAAATCAAATTAAAAATGAATATGTGTGTGTGTGTGTGTGTGTGTGTGTGTAAGTGAGTGACTGAGGAAATGAGCTCGACAAAACTAATGCAAGTTTTTAGCCATGCATCCGTCTTGCAAATTCGGTTTGTCAACTGCTTGGCTTAAACATTTCAAAATGCTTTTCACGCTAATTAATTTTTGGTTACACACAAATTCCAGAAAGCACACATACACACACACACACACTGACACACTTTGATAATTTCCTGAACAACATCCTCGAATTAGAAATTTCGACTTAGTCAATTTAGCATGCCAGCAGCTATTGAATTGCATAATTAGAAAAGTGATTGGGGATAATATATATAAAAGATAAAAGTATTCCATTTAGTTGATATAATTTCTGTCATCATCTTTAATATTTAATTTTTATCGAAATCCCGTCTAGACCTTCTCCCTCTATTTATTTTATTATTTTCTTGTTTTTTTCATATTTATTTTCTATTTATACTTTTCATTTAATTGTTTGCCTCATATGCGATCTGTAAACATGTTTTTTGGCCACATGTCGCTATTTCCTGCTGTGAATTTGTTTAAATTGCATTGCGGATGCTTTATGGTCGGAGCGAATCAGAAAATCTGAAAATCAGAAATTGTGGCAACAACCACCCGAGCAGCTCAAGTTGTGCGACGCCCCGCGGGCTAAACTAGAGCCATGCCACATGCCGCATGCCACACAAGTGCCGCAAAAGTGGAAGCCAAGTGGGTGCACAAATTGTGGCAGAGGTTTAAGGTAGTCAAAAAACTGGCTGGCGGTTAGGCTGTTTAGCGCTTTTTACGCCCAATTGATGTGAGCTTAACGCCTCAATGCTTACACAGAGCAGCACCAGCAAAGAGGGAGAGAGAGAGAGAGAGAGCGACTGTAGTGAGATGGGTTGTGGGTGTGCCAAAGGTATCTCAAAGGTTTCAATTGCGTTGACTGCAACGCCTTTTTCCTGGTTTCTTCGCACTGGGGGCGTTCTGCTAAGGAGTTTTTTTTTTTTTTTGTCCTCCAACTTTTTTTGGGCTGCTGCGTAGATGTCTGTCTGCAGCTAGAAAATGGCGGAAACGCCAAAAATTTTTCGATAATTTAATTTTAAAGCCAGGCCAAGGCAGGAGGCGGTTTATGGTTGTTGTTGTTGTTGTTGCTGCTGTTACAAGTCTAAATGCCAGCGAGCGAGACTATGGAGACTAATCACGCTAATGCGCAAGACGAACGACAGATGGCGCCGCAGCTGCATGCATGTGTGTGTGTGTGTGTGTGTGTGTGCATGTTAGTCAGCTGCCTTCAATAATACGTACGCCAAATGCCAAATAATTTATTTATTATATGTGCAACTGACCAAAGCAGCATAACACACACATACACACGCACTTAATACACTGACACATATGTATATCACACACACACACATATGCACATTTACTGAACGAGATTTCATTACAACTCATTTGACAGTCTTGGTGCACTTCGACGCTGCCAAAATGTCATACCTGAGTGGCATGCCACTCCCCCCTCATACACACACACACACACACACACGCTCGCCGCCCTTTCTGTTTACCTGCGCTGCAGATTAGCGCGCGACATATAGCTGCAAATGCAACTCCTGTGCGTGTGTGTGTGTGTGTGTGTGTGTGTGTAGAGTCAACGCGAAATTAAGCGAAATGAAGTTGACCACGTTTCGATTTTGCATCAAAGCCAAACGCAGTCGCAGCCGCTGCTTACCTCAAAGCCGCGCCTCCACCTCACATCCATTCGCTTGGCAGCGGCTGCCACGCCCTCGCCAGCACGCCCGTGTATTCGCCCAGTGAGCAGTTCAGTGAGCCTGGTCTGTGCCCCATGCATTGTTAATACAATTCGAGTCCAACGTCAATAACCAAGTGCCACGAATGGACCATTAGTTGGCCTGCCTAGCTGGATGTGAAACATTTTGTTGTTGTTGTTGTTGCAGTTGCTTTGATAGCTGCAACGTTTCTTGCGCACATACACAGCTCAAGTTGCGTATACTTATGTGTGTGTGTGTGTGTGTGTGTGTGTTTGTGTATTCCTATATATAATTATGTGGATTAGCTATATCCTATTTGAACTCTCGCATTTTCAGCTGCGCTTGCCGCGATTCAATTGCATGTCAAATCTAGCAATTTCACAAATTATCGATAATTTATCGTTTAATATTTTATATTTAGAGAATATTTATATAATGTTTGGGAACGATTACAAAATAAATGTGAAAGTCAAATAGTATAAAATGGCTCAAACAAAACCATTTATATAAATTTATTAACTATGTTGCCATCTGAATAAAAGTACAAAATTAAAGTTAACCCCAAAAGTACACTCCTTTTGAAAATATGCAAACAACTTGTATGACTTCTGCTCAGAGTTCGCAGAAATTGCCAACTTAATTTGCTTGCATTTACAAATAAAGTAATTTTACTTTGCCTTAACAAAATCAAAATAATAATCAAAAATAACAAAAAATAAAGTAGCCACAGAAATATTATATATAATTTACTTCATAATAAGAGCGCAAATGAAATGGCTAGTGGAGACTTGCAATTTGCATGTCTGGCGCCCATAAAAGTATGCAACACAAATTTTCGGACAACAACAGAGCAGAGGCAAGCTCATTGTCTTGGCAGCTGCCATTACACACACACACACACACACACACACACATACAGACATACATATGAATGCATTTAGACGAGGAAGCGACTAAAAATGAGAAACAGGCAACAACTTAACTGCTACTCAGCCACGCAGTCACATGGCAAACTTACAAGTAATACTTAGCCTAAATGGGCACAAGTGGGCCCCAAAGAGTGGCCCCTGAGTCGGGGTCGGGGAATAATCACTTGATATGCTAGATGATGCGAAATTTGTATACCCTTAAACTCATTATTAGAGTAAAAATGGCAAAGCAGGGTATATTGGCTTTTGTGAAAGACTATGTAACAGGCTATATGTTGAGATATACACATAAATATGTATATGCAAAATTGGCCATGAATATCGTCCTTAAATTCATACATAATTAACTAAAATCTCTGCCAAAAAAACAGGGTATCTACTAATCGTGCACTTCCAACTGAAGTACTCTTACTTAGTTCGTAATGAAGTTATTGACAAGCCCCTAAGAGAGCCAGAGAGAGAGAGAGAGAGAGAGAGAGAGAGAGATGGCGAATGATAGATAGTTTGGATGGTTGGGTGGCAACAGCGGGGCGTGGCTCACCTTCTAGTGGGCATACATAGACACGTTTAAGGATATGTGGCACAATATGCAAATGTTACTTTGTTATGCAATTAGTGAATTCAATACGAAGCACTCGGCAAACGGTACTTCGGCAAACAGACAGGTAACGGTAACTGTAACGGCAACGATAACGGTAACGTCAACGTCAACGAGGAGGAAAAGCCACTCGAACAACTCACAACTGCAGGCCAAGCACTGCAGTTAAATGTATCGTTAGCATTACATTCCAAGCTGGTTGAGAACCATTCAGAGCTACAATTAGACGACTTAATAATGCTCTGCAATGTATATATGTATATGTAAATATTTACCATGATAAATCAATGACAATTATACGACTTAATAATGCCCTGCAATTTATGTTGGATTTAATTGTAAAACAATTGTAGTCTTAGCCTGTATTTTATAATTACTTTCTATAGCTGCTTTATTCATTGAGCCTAATAATTAGTTATGGTATGGCCACACAACAATTTTCTGAATACAGTACAGTTATTAATAAAACTGGAGCAATGTTTCTTACAATTAAATCTATATAAAGCAAAATATTTTTATATACATATATTTTTAATATTTTTTTACTTTTTTTTATTTTACCGTCACATATCAATACTCCTAACCCATATACCCAAATAGATCGATCTTCTTCTACATCAATGGCAGGGGCGCATTGTGCAGCAAATATAGATATGCAATTAATTCTCTCCCTCTCGCTCACTCTCCATATAAATTTAAATGACTTCCGTTATTTTTCATGTTCTTCTCCTTCTTCATGTTCAATAGGCAAAAATGATGGAAAACTCACACGCTTGGATGGGCGCAAGTGGCTCAACTTTAGCAGGTTTGTATAGACAATCAAAAGCTGGCAGTTTTGGCACTCACCCAATGCACTGCATTCCGTTATATTGTATGTATCCTTCTCGAACATTCCAGCAGACAGCTATCAATATCAGCTGCAGTCGATGTGGCAAAAATGCTGGAACACGAATCAAAACCTAATGCATCACATGCGGTTTCGCGAACGCGGACCGCTTAAATCATGGCGACCCGAAACGATGGCCGAAGCCATTTTCAGCGTATTAAAGGAAGGACTTTCACTATCACAAGCGGCGCGAAAATACGATATACCCTATCCGACATTTGTGCTCTACGCGAATCGGGTGCACAATATGCTCGGCCCCTCGATCGATGGCGGACCCGATTTGCGACCCAAGGGACGAGGTAGACCGCAACGCATTCTCCTGGGTATCTGGCCGGACGAGCACATCAAGGGCGTCATCAAGACGGTCGTGTTTCGCGACACTAAGGACATGAAAGAAGATACCCTGGGCGCACATATGCCACCGTACGGTCGGCATTCGGTATGTTAAAACAAATCACAATTCACCACAATACAAACTTCATAGCACTTGCACTTCAAAAAAAATAGAACAAAAAAATTAAAGCACAAATTACGACACAGTCATTGAAGCAGCCATTTTTATTCACGATTCATTTGATATCGATTACCATGTGATTTCGATGCCTCTCAAATGGTCCCTAAGCCGACTGTAAGGCTTAACATTTTATCAACAGAGATTTGTTATTGTTAGACTGCAGAGTTAACATTAAAGGCTTGATTAACATAAAGTCTAAAAGCACTCTTTGAGCCTTCAAGCAAGTATCGATGGTTCTTATTGTAAAACGGAGATCTGATTGCTTTAGAAAATATCGATGACATACATTGTCCAATCAAGAAAGCTGCCTTTTGAGTAAAATGTCAAGCACCTATCGATGCTTCTTTGCTGTTTTATAGCAGTGATCTATTTGTCAACGATCAGGCGCAACCAAATAAATTTGCCATTTGAATTTCGCAAGTTGCTTGATTAATTTTTCATTTCAAGCCATCCACACACTAAACTACCGATCGGGTTAGCCCGTTTTTCCCTTGCAGGACATGACGCTAAGCTATCCAGGTCAGCCTGTTGGCGGAGGAGCCGCCAGCCTCAGCGCCCTCGCCTGTCCCAATGGTATGGGCAGCGGCGGCGTGGGAGCCGCTGCGAGTGGTGCGGAGCAACAAATGTCGCAGGAGCAAATGTCAGCGGTGGCTGCCGTTGCACACAATATACGCCAGCAGATGCAAATGGCCGCCGCAGCGCAGCATCAGCACGGGGAGGCGGGGCCGCAACCACCCCCACCGGGTCCGCCGGGCCTGTTCAATTTGCCGCCCCATTTGACGGGCGGAGCGGGACGGGCTAGCATATCGCCAGCATTGAGCAGTGGCTCAAATCCATCGCTGGGAGCACGGCATGCGCCCTCGCCCTGCGGTCCCGCCGGCCTCTTGCCGAATCTGCCGCCCAGCATGGCCGTTGCACTGCATCGAGATCCGGCAGCGGCTGCACTACTCAGTCAGCAGCAGCAGCACCATCTGCAGCAGCTGCAGCTCCATCAGCAGCACCAACAGCAACAACAACAGCAGCAGCAGCAACAACAGCAGCAGCACGCTTTACATCAACAGGCAGCAGCAGCTGCTGCAGCGGCGGCTGCTGCTGCTGCAGTGCAGCATCCGCACACACATCCGCATTCGCATCACATGCAGCCCCACAAATCCGGTTTCGGTGCCAGTTCCATGCAGCATCAGCAGCAACAGCAACAGCAGCACCAGCAACAGCAGCACCAACAACACCAGCAACACCAGCAACAACAACAGCAGCAGCAGCAGCAGGACAAGTCCAAGGCGAAGAGCAGTCCGCCGCGCTTGCATTCGCCGCTGGCTGAGTTGGGCTTGGAGCTGGGCTACAAGCGTGACTTTTCGCCGACGCGACTCTTTGCCGAGGACCTGGCAGAGCTAGTGGGCGCCTCCTCCACCTCCACGTCAGCGTCAACCACAGCAGCAGCGACGCCTGCAGCGAGCGGAACACCCGTTGGAGCAGCCAGTGGCACAGCCGGTGGAGAAATGTGCGCCAGCAGCACCGCCAGCGGGAGCGGCAGCTCCATCAAGGTGGAGCCCATTACGACCAGCGGCGAGTAGAGTCCAAGCTCCAGCTCCAACTCCAAACTCAACTAAATCAATCAATCAATCAAAAGAGCAACAAATTTTCCTTTTAATTAAGCAATTGAGATTTGAGTAAAATGGAAATTTGAAAAGTTTAACAAATCTGAAATAATTAATATGAAATACATATGTGTATATATATTGAGTTATATATTATATGTATTTATATATATTTATGTGTGTGTATGTATGCGAAGGTGCTCTGAAAAGTTGACAAAGCCCAAATAAGTTTATTTTTAGATATCACTAAACAGAATTTTAGTAAAAATACATACTTTGAAATTAATTTTAGCTGTAAATGAATTTATTTAAACATATGTAATATTGATTAAAATGTGTTTCTTAAAAAAATTAATTTTTAAATATTTATTATTTAAAAAAACGTTCAATTGTCAATTTATATATCTACAAAATAATTTTTATAAAATTCATATTGATTTAAAAGTATCTAAAATTTAATATTAAGAATTTATTTAAGTAATTTATTAAATTTAGTTTAATAAATATATATTTAAATGTATAAACCAATTTATATACATTTTTTAACTTCCGAAAAGTATATATTTTGATTTAGATAATTTAATCATAAAATATATTTTAATTATATTATTTAATTTAAATTTGCTAGATTTTGAAACCATGCACATCCATACATACATACACATATATGTATATGTTATACATATTAGTATTTCGAACGCTCGTTCCTTTGTTTCTGTCGGTCCACTTCAATATAATTATATTTTTAATTTAAACCATAATTGAAAAAAAATCAAAATAGTATTATTATGTTAAACAATTAATTAAATAGCGATCTCTTTAATTTTTACTATATATATATAAATAAAATGGAAAACTCTATGAAATACCCTGGAACATTCCACACTAAATCCCACAAAACAGTTTTTCAACAACAGAAATTACAGCTAAAAATAAATAAAATAAACATTAAAAAAAGAAAAATACAATTATTTAAATCAAAGCAATTGTGTGCCCAGTTTTATTTAGTTTATAAAAATGTATGTGTACAAAAATTATAAAAAAAAAAAAAACTAAAAATTTTTGGATATGTATTAAAAATGGAAACTAAAAATATGGAAACAACTAAATTTAATGTTTAGGTCTTAAAAACAAAAAACAAAAATTCACAAAAAATGCCTTTCGGAATTAAATTCAGAGAAATTGTTAAAAAGAAAAGAGAGAAAACAAAACTCAAATTTGTAAATTTAAAACAAAATTTTTAACTAAAAATAAAAAACAAAAACTTTATACAAAACAAAATTTATAGAAAATTATGAAAATGAAAATTGTAAACGAAAGTTGTTGAAAATTAAAAAAAAAAATTAGGCTTCTGAAACTTTTTAATTATTGCTAAACTTTGAATAATAAATAGTTATTTGTTAATTAATTCTTTAACTTACAAAATTCAACAATTTCTCTTCTACTCTTCTAAAGTGCCTTTTCTAGCATTAATTTTAACTTAAGCTTTTTTTAATTTTTAACTGAACAAAATTAATTCAACAACTTTCGTTAATTAATTTAGAAAAAGTCTGACATATACATACTATATATATTTTTAAATAAATATATAAGTATTGTGTTAAGTTAAAAAAAAAATGAAAAAACATTTAGGCAAATCTTTCGGCAACGCATTTTATATGTTTTTTTTTTTTATAAAAAATCTCGTTTGCAAGCACACAACAAATAATATTAAAATAAAAATAATAATAATACAATTAGAAAATAATAAACAAGCGGCAATTAAAAATCAAATTAAAAATAAATAAAAAAGTATTTACAGTTTATACAATAGCCATAGCCATATAGACAGATATGTAGATATATATATATTTATATGTATATCTATGTATGTAACTCTCATAACTAATACCCCCAACCACCCTAAAAAATAGACTCTAATGTTCCCTACCAATTTGGTATATTACGAGTATTTCAACAAAAAAATAATAATTAAACTAAAAGAAAAGGAAAATAAGTTTATGAAGCTAACCGAAAATTTCCAGGAAATATATATATATATATATAAACTTATATATATGTATAATTATTATACGTTTTTTATCAAAACAACTTTAGTGCAAAACTTTATGTTCAAATTAACTTTTAAATGTCGAAATGAATGTTTCTTATTAATCAAATAACAAAAAAATGAAGAAGAAAATCAACAAAAAAATGGAATAAAAAATATTTTATAAAAGCAAAAGAAAAGTTGAAGAATAAGAGTTTTTTTTTTACGCCCAGCTAGATTTGTTGATCGGGAATATTTACTACATATTATATTATCTATCTAAATAAATGTTAGGTTCACATAATTATTTGGTATTTATTTAGTATTTACAGTATTTTATTTTTATTGCTTTTTGATAACAAAACAAAAGAGAAATTAACATAGATTTGCTACTGCAGAGCCAAACTAATACTTGGCGGCGTCACCTCCTCCAGTGGGGGCTGATTGATCTCCTGGTGACGCTGCAGCAGGCCAAGGCATTGATGCAGACACTGTGTGCTGGCCGTTGAGATGGCCTTCAGCAGCAATAGGTCCGGATCCGTGGGCGAAAAGGAAGCACAGTCAATGTTTTCAATGGCGCGTGCCAAAGAAGCGTTGCTAGATAGAACAGTTAAGAGATCATCGTAGAGCAGATACTATAGGATCGCATGGCGAGATGGTATTTACCACTGTTCGGTGAGGAATAGAGCCTGACGAGCGGCGACCATTGCATCCGAAGCGGCCAGCAGTTCGCGTGCCGGCAATGGCGATGAGTTGCTTATGTCCATGGCCTGTGTGTGGCTCTCGACGACGGCGCGCAGTCCATCGACCCATTCCTGGCGAGCACGTGCATCACTGGCGCGCAGCTTCACCGTGTCTCCCGAAGCACAGGCAATGGAAAAGGTGCGTGAATCCTCGTCGCTGGGATAGACAACTGCGCCGGCCAGCTGCACCTGGCCCCGCGGAGTGTTGGCCAGCACATGGGGCGAGGGCGCAATGTCGTCACCCACAGCCGACGAGTCGCATAAATAGTAACTCAAATAGCCTGTCTTGGCGTCCACAGTGAACCAACGGTATTGCCAGCCTAGGAGATGAACTGTTTAAATTCCTGTATATAGTGATATTTTATTTACCTTACCCTTCATTACATTTGTATATTTGCTTAGCTGCCCGCTGAGCGGATGACGCAGCGTTTGGTTTATCATTCTATTCAAATTGCTTTCCATCTGGCTGCAGCTGGCGTCGCCGTCGTCGTCTTGGTTACAGCGATGGTGGCGTTGTTGCTGCTGCTGTGGCTGTGCCTGTTGCTCTAGTGGCTTGTGCTTCGATCGGCGCTTCTTTAGATGCAATGCAACTTTGATTTTACGCAGAATTTTTACAATTTGTTTATTTTCCTGGAGGAATATAAAATTCTTATTGCAATTATGTTTATAGTGCTGCCAGCTTGTCGAAAACAGCAGCTGATTTGGTTGCGAGTGCTGGCAGCCTTGTCATGACTTAGTATTGCCAGCTTGTCGAAAATTACAGCAGATTTACTCAGACCAGCTGGCATTCTCAAAGTGACCGCATAATTTGAATAATCACATCGCAATGATATCACATGCTAGAATTTTATTTTGAATTGAGGTAGTATATAACTTTTTGGTTACAAAATAAATATAAATATGATTCTTAGTTTAAATAACAACTGGCGAGCCACAAAAAATTCGTTTAATTGGCATTTCCAGCATACAAAAATACTACCAACATATTTTATGTACGCTCTAGGTATTTTTCGGCTTGCACGCAGCTGGTCACTCTTTTGAAATCTAACATTTCCATTTTGAGTTAACATAACAATCGAGAACTATTAACAGTGCAACAACAAAGTGAGCGAAGCGCATAAATTTCGCAAAAATTTTTGTTGCTCCGCAAATTTGTTTAAATAAATACCGAGCTAGCCTAAGTAAAAATAATGTGAATGATCAGAGCATTGCCGAAAATGAAACAATGCAAACGCGCGTGTTATGGTAATGTGCATTTATGCAGTCAGAACAAACGCAAACGAGTGAAAAAAATCAATTTGTATCCCAGAAGCGTTTTTAGTGTTGGTTTGAAGAAGAGGAAGATGAAGAAGAAGTAACAGTAGCAGAAGGTGGAAAGAGGGAGAGCGAGCGAGAGAGAGTGATATAGTGAGCGAGAGGAGGCGACACAAGACGCAGACAACATCTCAAACGAAACGAAACGAAACGCAACTGTGAAAAGATGTGCGTCGAAGGCGGATGATGTGATTGTTGATGGAGTTCGTAAAACTAAAGCCCCATATTGTAAAAATGGCAATTAAAAATTATTAAACGCGCGCGTTGTGCAGCTGCGAAAAAACAACATAGCTCCCTTGTGCCCCTCGCCCACGCGTGTGTTTTAAAAATAAGAATATATACATATGCATGTGTATGTATGTATGCATGTATTTCCGCGTTTATGTTTTATGCGGCCATTGCGTGACACGACATAGAGTTGATTTATGACATTTAACATTTAACCGCTATTCGGTGGGGGTGTTTCGTGTCATGTGTGTGTGTTTGCGTCCCTATCTGTCTGTGTATTCGTGAGTGTGTCTCCCTATCTGTCTGTGTAAGGCTGCCCATATGATAAAAAATTTGTCTAAAATGTAATTAATATGCTTTGTGTTGAGTGTGACCATTTGTATATATTTTTCTTATTTGTCCGTTCTTTTTTCTAAACAAACCGCCTACCCCTACACACACACCCAACTAACACATGCATGTGTATATACAAATATATAGTGCCGCTGCTGCTGCGTTGACCATGAAAAAAATGGCAGCGAGAAATTCGCAAAAATCAATGAAAGCCTTCAAAGCTAGCAAAAGTGTAACAACAACAACGACTAAATTAATAATAATAAATATTTCAAATTAAGTGAAATTGAAGGCGAGTCCGTTATGCTGCGCTGCCCTCACAATAGTTAAAGACTATTAAAACAGCTGCACACACACAGACACACACATACAAACAACAACATGGATGGTCAACGTGCCCGCGATCTGTTAACGCTGCTGCAGGAGCGTGTTGTATTTCTCACTGGTGGGCGTGATAGGCGTGGTGGACCATTATTATGCTTTCCGGCAACGCCGCGTCGGGATCGCCTCAAACCGGAGGATTTGCGTCGCCTGCTTATCTACTTGATTAGCATACCCAGGTGAGTAATGTAAACAATCGATACTGCATAACTGCCATCGATACTCTGCTTCTATTTACTTATTGTTGCAAAATGTTTATTGGTTCTTTCGCACTCGCACTCACAATCGCAGGCAGCATTCACAATGAGAGGCCATTGTGTCAGCTGACGCTGCGCTGCGCTTCGTTTGCGGTTTTTGGCTGTCGCCTCACCCGCGCAGCTGCAGCTGCATGCATTCCACTTGATTTTCCAGTTCTTGCATGTTTTATGAATCATCAAGCAGCCGCTGTCGCAGTCGCGTCGCAGTCGTCGTCGACAATGGCAAACAGCACGCACATTGTTGTTCGTGTTGTTCTTGCAGCCTAGGCTGACATTGAATGCAGCTCTCGGTGTGTGTGTGTGTGTGAGAGAGTGAGTGAGAGGGGGATAGGGAGAGGCAGACATGTTACGCTTCTTCTTCATCGTCATTTTGTACTTTTTTCGCTCGGCATTTGGCAAAAATACAACACCAACAGCAAATTGCATAAATCTGTGCGACAAAGAAAGCAATAGAGAAAATACATAACAAAAAGCAAAACGCGTAAACCGGCATTTTCGCGATGCTCGTTTGCCAAAAGAATGCGGCGTGAGTCGAAAGCTCTGTTAAATGGCTGTTAATGTTGTTGCTCTTGCTGTTAATGTTGTTGTTTTTGTTTTTATTTCTGTCTGTTTCTGGTGAATTAAAGCGGCCAAGAGTCAAAGTGCTTTGAGCAGTTAAGAAAAAGCGAAACAGAGCAAAGCAAACGAAATGAAAGGTGGAATGCGAATATTTCTTCATTTTTGTTTCTTTTTTTTTTGGGGGGTTTATGTTTGCATTTGAATAAAATTTTTACCTGGAATCGATTGGAATACGGACCGTAGAATTATAAAGAACTTTATTGTCTTCCAATACGATTTGAGCAATATGATTAGATGACTGAGAAATGCAGGGAACATGCGCAAGTAGTAAACATTATAAATAAATCATATTTGAATATTTCTAAATTCAGTTTAATTTGTTTTAGCTAGTGAGTGTTCACTGTACATGATTTTTATTAGGCTGTAGAACAAAGCGTGTTATTGAGAGCTCGAACCTAATACAGTAAATTACAATACAGTATTTAGTTGATATGAGTCAACTTTCAGATACCCTGTACTTGGTATAGAGTCAGGGGAGTACATGAAAAGCGATTAATATTTATTTATATCATATACAATATAAAATTTGTATTTACATGCATAAATTACAGGGTATTCTTACTGCAATACAATAGTTTTAAGTGGAATATAATTTGCCATAAGGCACTCAACAACTGCTAGGCAAAAATGCTTCTCATGAATGATCTTCTTGATTGATCTTAAAAGCCCGAAAAACAAGTCGTAAAAATTTTGATGAGCATCTCTCAATGAAAATTGCGACACACAGTATATATGTATGTAGTGTATATGTATATATTTCCTTTGGCTTATTCATTGGAAAATTCGTGAGCTATTTTCACAAGATTTTTCGTTGAATAGTGAAAAGCAGCGAAGACCCAAAAAGAAGGAAAATGACGTTAATGAATCACAGTCAACAGCTTGTTGTTGTTGTTGTTGCCCATTTTCCCATGCTCTGCACTTTCTTATCAGCAGCACCTATTGGTGACTGTTTGATGGCTGTGGCCCCCCGCCCCCAATTAGTAAGCGCTATCTCTTTGGCCCACATATAAACGAGCATTCAAGCTAGAAATCTCAAATGCTGACGCCTCAACTTTGACTGATAAGCGCGCACAATCATTTGTTTTGGTGGGGCCAGACATACACACGTACAATGGGGACATACATACATACATATGTATACGTTAGTATATATACGAAGTGTAGTGACGGCACGGCGTGTTTGTCTTATCGCCGCGCTGTCATTCAGAATTGCGTTGCCTGTCCCTCTCTCTCTCTCTCCCTTGCTCTCTCTTTCTTTCTGCTCTGCGTCTTCCCTTCTTGGCTGTTTGCCCAAATGTGCGCTTTATCGCTTCTTCTGTTTTGTATGCTCCGTACTTATACGAAGTGTTTAAAATAGGGTATATTGTTTACAACGTTTCTGATCTATCAGCTTGCTTTCTTTTGACTAAATTGTTGATATCGATATACAATATTATTTATTCCTTTTACTTATGGCTCAACCATACCCTATGTTTAATGACCATCCACCTAATAACAGGGTATCAGTTAGTTGGTCAACCGTGATTGACATCTTTTGTGTTGTTATTTTCTTCGGTTTATAACTTTGTTTTCTTTCTGGTTTCTTTTGTTGTGTCGTTCTTATTTATTTGGTTTTCATGCGAAACACTTTTTGTTTATTTCTTCTCCTTCGCTGGGGTGCGCTTTGTCTTTAGCGCTCATTTGGGCAGCTGAGACGCGCGTCAATGCAAATTTCTTGTTTAACTCACTCCCACAACAGCAACAACAATCCCAATACTAATATATGCAACAACAACAATGGACGCTCAAAATTTTAGACACGTTCGAGGCCAACTTCCTTTGGCGCTTCATTTCATTTCATTTCATTTCATTTCGTTTCGTTTTGATGCCATTTGTGAATCCCTTGTTTAATTTCCAAACGATTTATGGGTTAAATAAACGATTTTTGATTAGCTCGCATTTCGCTTTTTCTTGTCTTTTGGACTTTTCCTACGGGCGACATTCGAGAAGAAACACGTCTTTTTTTTATGGCATTTCGATTTGATTTGAGGCAGCTTGTTTCCCCGATTTCAGCTGTTGATAAACAAATGAAAGAAAGAATTATTTAAACGTTTGCCTCGCCGCCCATAAATATGTCGTGCACCCAGTTTTATTTTTATTCTTCTTTGTTATTAGTCATTCAAGAACACACACAAAGTCGGCTTTGGGACTGCAATGTAAATACAGAAATCTTTAGAATACAGAGAAAGAAAAATGATATAGAAACGTGTTTGTGAAACACAAAAACTTGCCCAAGGTAAGGGCTTTGCTTTCAAGTCTAGATTTGATTAGATTCTCAATTTATATTGAATAAAGAACTATGCTTAAAAAGCACTTCTAATTGCAAATTTTACTTTGCCTGGCATTTATAGTTTAGGCTTATCGTCAATCAATCAATCAATAAACTTATATAAACAAATTACTATGGAAAATATATTCCAGCCCTCAAGCAAGCTTTTATAGTTTGTCCATTTCCCTTTATTCAGTCAATCAATCAATTTGAGCAATTTTTCAATTAATATTTCAACAATTATGCCTTTCTCTTGCTCAGTGTAGAGCTCGAAGCGTCTTTTGCTTTGGTTCCGTTTTCATTTTGGTCGATTCTAAAAGGGTAAACCCCTAGAAATGCGTTCGCAGAAACCACACGAGAATCTCAAGCCAACAAAAAGAAAAACAAGTCAAGACTTAGCAACTAAAATAACCTTTTCTTCTTATGCCTTGTTCACACTTTCAACAAGACATATGAAGAAAAGTGAGAGAGAGAGAGACAGCGAGAGTGAGATATAAAAATAAAATACAAATATTTATGGTTAATGATGTGATTAAAATTCAAATAGAATGCAAATCAAAGCACGACACAATGCAAAACTCTTGAACGGGTGTGGAGGGTCTTTAGGAAATTATTAACTGAAATTTGTGTCAAAGTTATATAGAAATTGTACGCGGCGCGCTTCCAGTGAAAAAGTCGTAATTTATGCAAAAGACGTAAACAGAGCAACGAACCAAACGAAGAATCTAACCAAATCGAACTACGAAAATAAGAAAGAACAGTTAGGTTTTATTTCATTTTCGTGATATAAATAGCAGAAGTTTGTATACACTATGTGGAGAGTGGGCGCCGTAGTGATCTATCGAGTGATCCATGTAAGGGAATGCGTAAAATATGTGCGTAAATAATACTTCGTATAAATTGTACCATTTTGGGCAGATCGTGTGAATTGATTAATAGGATTATCGACATTTTACAGGATATTGAACTCTAGCTCTGAACTCTCCGATCGATGAACTTTTCAGCAAACAAAATGTCAATAAATATTGAAGATTTGTAGATCGATAGGTAAATACATATGTATATGGATAGATAGGTACATACATATATAGATAGGTATAATATATGAGGTATAAAAGAGGATAGACTGTTCAGTAAACAATATGCATTTTGACTATATATGACTATAGTGAGGATCGTCTACAATGATCAATAAAAAATATATGTTTATATAAAGATCAATGCTTACTCTATTTCTAAAATACTCCATTCAGTGCTTAGATTGTTTTATATAGAGTATTATTCTTAATAATTGTCTCTCTTATTTTATCTAAAAAGTACTACTGATCTTAAATTGTCCATCAAATACTCCATTCAATGCTTAGATTGTTATATAGAGTATTATTCTTAATGATCTTCTGTCCTTCATTTTATCTTAAGAGAATTACTGATCTTAAATTTTCAATATGTTACATAGTTCATTACATATTGAGTATACACTCTCCAAGAGCATAATAACAACAACACTCTCACTCACGTACACTTTGCTGACTCGCTCTGCCCGTCTCTGTCTCTTTCTCTGCGTTCCTCTATCGCTCTCTTTCGCTCGTTATATTAATGGTCACCTTTCACTTGCAGCGATGCGGCCAAGAATCTCGGCTTCACAGTCATTATTGATATGCGTGGCAATGGCAACTGTTCGACGAATGTGAAGACAATATTGAAGGTGCTCCAAGAGCATTTCAGCGCCAACATTCACAACGTGGTGATCATCAAGCCGGACAATTTCTGGCAGAAGCAACGCGCCTCGATCAGTTCCAACAAATATAAATTCGAAACGCAAACGATATCGATCGAGGCCCTCAACAAGATTGCCGAATCGCATCAGCTAACATCCGATTTCGATGGACAGCAGGTGTACGATCATCAGCAGTGGACCGATGCACGCTTGGCCATAGAGGACTTCTTTTGGCAGGCGGGCGATATGGCTGATCGCATCGATGATCTGCAAGAGGATTTGCATCGCAACGATTTTGCCGAAGACGTGAGTTTGGCCCGATTGGCCATCGATCATCACAACGAGATGCGCAAGAAGATCACCAAGCTGCCTATTGAGGATCTGGATATGCAGGGCAAGAAGCTGCTGACAAAGATCAATATGGCAGCTGCTGCCAATGCCGGCACGGCAGGAGGCCAGGTTAGTTGACAGCGATATATATAGTGTATATATATTTGTTAATTGCATATTTAATCTCTTGCAGTGTGCCTCCACGTCGGAGTGCTCTGACTCGGGCACCTCCTCCGCTGGCCAACAGCAGCAGCAACAGCAGCAACAGCAACAGCAGCAACAACAACAGCAGCAGCAACAGCAGCAGCAGGCCGCACGCGCCGCTAGCCACAATAATCCGGACATGTCGGCGGCTATTAATAAGGCGCTGCGACAAATCGAACTCATCCACTCGGGTCAGGAGCGCTTGCTCATGCTCTGGCAGCACAAGAAAGTCAAACTCGATCAATGCTTTCAATGGCGCCTCTTCGAGCAGGATTGCGAGAAGATGTTCGATTGGATACTACACAATCGGGATGTGTTCCAAATGAGCTACGTGGAAATCGGACACAATTATTCGGGCGCCAAGCTGCTGCAGGATGAGCATCAGAAATTCGCCGTTGCCTCGATGAATGTCAATGTGAATATCGATCGTATCCTGGCCGTGGCAGCTCGGCTCATCGAGAGCCAACACTATGCAGCGCAGCATATTAAGACTTTGGCCCAGAGGCTCGATCGCACCTGGAAGGATTTCGGAGCCGGGCTGGACGAGCGCACAGCTGTGCTGCAGCTGAGCGTTCTCTTCCATCACAAGGCCGAGCAGTACTGCAATAGTGTGGCCAGCTGGGCGGCCGCTTGTCAGGCCTCGCAGCCATTGCCCTCGGATATACAGAGTCTGGAAACGGCCATAAGGACGCATCAGTCCTTATATGAGGCCATGTGCCAGGCCTATACGGAGGTGCACTCCACCAGCAAGAAGCTGCTCTATCAGCTGGATCATCTAGTGCACGTTTGCAATCAACCGCCGCCGCCGGGTGTGCCCGATCATCGCAAGAATAGTAGCGGCAATAGCGGCGGCAGTGGCTACAACAAGTATGAACGTCCGGATCCTGCCGCGGATTATAGCGAAGGCGCCAGCCATGTGCTAGCTGTTATACACCAAATATTAGGACATCATCGGACACTGGAAGCCAAGTGGCATCAGGAGAAGATTCGATTGCATCAAACCCTGGCGCTACGTCTCTTCCAGGAGGATGTTAAGCAGGTGCTCGACTGGCTGAAGAATCATGGCGAAGTCTTTCTACGCAAGAATACGGGTATCGGACGCAATCTGCAGAAGGCGCGCGTCTATCAGAAATCTCACGAGCATTTCGAGAATGTGGCACAGAACACGTACAGCAATGCAGAGAAGTTGCTCTCGGCTGCGGAAGAGCTCGCCCGCAGTGGCGAAGCCGATCCGAATGAGATTTACTCGGTGGCCCACGAACTGGAGCTGCAGGTGGCGAGCTTTGCCGAGCGCGTGGAGCAGCGACGACGACGATTGGAAATGGCTGTCATATTTTATACGCATGAGAAAGAGGTGACAGCCTGGATCGAGTCGTTGCGCACGGATGTGAGCACAGATGAGACGCGCCTCTCGCAGGAGAACCTCGAGGGCATTGAGCGTCTGCTGCAACAATACAGAGATCAGCAGGACAGCACAGTGAACACTTGCATGACACTGATCGCTCAGGGAGAGGCTTTGCTGCAGGAGATGCGCTCACTCGAGTATGTGGACAATACGGGCTCGCTGGCCGCGCTCGAAGCGACGCTCGAGAAGCTGAGCAAGCAGAAGATCGAGGTCGAGGAGCTGTGGTCGGCGCGCAAATTTCGCGCTGATCTCATTCTGCGTTTGCGTTACTTTGAACGCGATGCCATGGAGCTGTCCTCGCAGCTGGAGATGTGGTCCGAGGAGCTGCAGCATGCAGATCTCTCGCGCGACTACCAGAAAGCCGAACAGCTCATTCGCATGCACAACGAATCCGTAACCGATATACAGAACACGACGTACGAGGTGCTGCAACAGGGTCAAGATCTGCTGCAGCTCTTCGAGAACGCAGGCTTCATATCCATGGCAGATGCCACACACACGGCGCAGGCACGAATCGAATATCTGTTGGACTTTTTGCGTGAGCGGGAAATTGACTTGGAGGAGCTGTCGGAGGCAAAGCGTGCGAAGCTGGAACAGGCTGTGCAGCTTTGCCAGTTCCAGAACGATGCCAATCAGGTCATCTCCTGGATACGCAATGGCGAGGCAATGCTTACGGCTAATTTTCTAACGCCCAACAGTCTGCAGGAGGCGGAGCAGCTGCGCAAGGAACACGAACAGTTTCAGGTAAACAGACATTCGATGTTAAAGCCAATGATCATATGAGACAGCTAATGTTAACGATGTTTAGCAAAAGTTTACAGATCTCTGTTAATGTAATATGCATTTGCTTCTCGCTAGCTTATGTTATATTGAAGATATGCTGATTCTGCACTGTTAACTTGAATAGACACAGCAGCAGATATTCTGTAAACTTTCCAAACATAAGCTTAACAGTTAAATGTTATATATAATTGATCAATGTATCCTTTCCCTAGATTGCCATTGAGAAGACGCACACGTCAGCCGTGCAGGTGAGATATCGCGCAGATGCGCTGATCAATGCGAATCACTACGATCCGAAATCGATACGCGAGATCAGCGACGATGTAACCAAAAAGTGGCAACAGCTGGTGACCTATGCCGAGGAGCGTCACAAGCTGGTGACAGCCTCCATAAATTTCTACAAAACAGCCGAGCAGGTGTGCTCGGTGCTGGACAGCCTGGAGCGTGAGTACCGCAGGGAGGACGACTGGTGTGGAGGCGGCGGCAGCAGTGATAAGGCCCAAACGATTGTGCAGCTAATATCGAAGCATCAGGAGCAGAAGGAGGCATTCCTAAAGGCCTGCACCCTGGCTCGCCGTACGGCGGAAACATTTCTCAAATATGCGAATCGTTCGCAGCAATATTATCAATATACCCAGGGCAATTGCGAGGCGCATGTGAAGAGCAAGCTGGACAAATTGCTCACCCAGGAGAATCAGGTACTCGACTTTTGGACGATGCGCAAAAAGTCGCTGGATCAATGCCAACAATTTGTGCTCTTCGAAAGGAGTGCCAAACAGGCCATCGAATGGATACACAACACGGGCGAGGGCTATCTATCGTCGCGCACGAATCTGGTGGGCATAACCAGGGAGGAGACGGAGGGACTACTCAAGGAGCACAACGAATTTCGCAGCACGGCCAAGGAGACACGGGAGAGAGTGAAGCTGCTCATCCAGCTGGCCGACAGTCTGGTGGAGAAGGGGCATGCGCATGCCAGTTCGATTAAGCAGTGGGTCGCCTCAGTGGATCAACGCTATAAGGACTTTAGCAACCGCATGGACAGCTACTGCGAGCAGCTGGAGAAATCGCTGGGCATGTCGCAGCAGCAGCTGCTCCAGCCCGAGTCGGATGCGAATAGCTCGATTAGCAGCGCATCCGGCAGCACCGATCGACACTCCGATCCCACGCTGGAGGCAAAGCTAACCACCTCAGCCAGCTCGGCCATCAGCAAAGAGATCAACGAGGAGAAACGCAAGTCGGCGCGCCGAAAAGAGTTCATCATGGCGGAACTAATGCAAACGGAGCGAGCCTATGTCAACGATTTGGCCACCTGCATTAAATGTTTCCTCGAGGAGTTTCGCAGTGGACGCAACGTGCCAGCTGCTCTGGTCGGCCAGGAGGATATCATCTTCGGTAACATACGGGAGATACATCATTTCCATCAGAAGATCTTTTTGAAGGAGCTGGAGAAGTATGAGACCATGCCGGAAGATGTGGGCCATTGCTTTGTCACCTGGGCTGTTAAGTTCGATATGTATGTGCATTACTGCAAGAATAAGCCGACATCGAATAATCTGCTCGTTCAGCATGCGGGCAATTATTTCGAGGAGCTGCAACGACGTCTCGAAGTGGAGCATCCATTGCCCGCATATCTCATAAAGCCCGTGCAACGTATTACCAAATATCAATTGCTGCTCAAGGATCTGCTGTCGTGCTGCGAGGGCAGCCATGGTGAGATCAAAGAAGGCCTCGAGGTCATGTTGAATGTGCCGAAAAAAGCGAATGACGCCATGCATCTGTCCCTGCTCGAGAACTGTGATGTCTCGGTGGATAAGCTGGGCGAGGTAGTGCTGCAGGATGCCTTCCAGGCGTGGGACACAAAGCAAATAATACGCAAAGGACGCGAGCGTCGTGTATTCCTATTCGAGCTGTATTTACTGTTCGCCAAGGAGGTCAAAGAATCTAATGTGGTCAAATATCAATTCAAGAGCAAGCTGATGACCACGGATATGGGCATAACGGAGCACATCGAAGGCGATGAGACAAAGTTTGCTGTGTGGACAGGACGTTCGCCCATGCTATCCGATTGTCGTATTGTGCTCAAAGCAAACGGCCTGGAGACCAAACAAGTAATGAGACTTTGATTTCATATCTAATGAGTAAATGTTCTACTAAATATGTATTCTTTCAGATCTGGGTCAAGAAACTGCGTGAGGTCATGCAGGAGACTTGCTTCTCGGGCACCTCGCTTACATTGCCAAAGTCGCCTGCCAAGCATTCGGGCTCCTCGCAGCGATCCTCACGTGATCTGGATGAGCCACTCACTGAAAATGATCACGATCGCTGCTCTTTGGCCAGCTTTGGATCGGGCAATACAACAGATAGTGATAATAAGGTAAGTTTTTTTATTTAAAGTAAATTTGTTGATTGTTTGCCTGTTTACTAATGTTAGCAGCAAGCTGTGCTGTTATAGCTGGGAGCTGTTATCTTAACAGTCTCTATACAAGGCAGTTTAATTATGGCATCTTAATTAAGAGTCTGTCTGTTAGCTGTTAGTTTCAATCTGCTGTTAGCTTACTAGCTAACAGTGGTTATCACCGCGGTTAGCAGTATTCGTTCTGTTATGCTTTGTACTCTCTGCTACTATTAACAGTGGCTCATATACGAAACTTTAGCAACATAACAATTTTCTGCTTATGCAAAACCTTAACAGCCCGCTGTTGAGCAGCTTTCAAAGCTTTCATTTGTTTTGCAAGAAAAGCTCATTTGTTTCTCATGGTCCTACCTCACATGAAAAGCGTGTATGCCATTCACTAAAGCGCGCGCTCTCTTTCTCTCTCCCTCTATCTCTGCAGTTGGCTCTCTCTTCAAATTTCTCGCTCTTCAACGCTATGTGCTTTATTGTTAAGGATGCTGCTGCGGTGGCTCCTGCTGGCATTCCATTGGCTGCCGCTGAACTAGTTTTTCGGCTTGTCTGCAATATGTTTAAAATTCATAGCAGGATTTAATGAGATTTTTGCTCGTGCGTGGGTGCATATGTGTGTGTACGTGTATGTGTGTATGTATATTCGTTGAATTATATATGAAAGCCTTCTATGCGACATTCTTTCATGGTTAATGCAATTTCCTCTCAGACTTTTCGCTCGAAGAAAACCTTCAATAAAATGATTCAATTTGAAAAAAATAATATAAAAATATAAAATATTTAGTAAAATGTTCGCCCCTTTCACTCTTGAGATCCTCTTCTAACTGTTTTCGACATTTTTGGCAATGTTTGTATGAGATTTTTGTATAGCTTTTATGTCGTTCATAGATAACAGCAATAAAACCAGTGTATGAGAGTGTGAAAGAGCAAGAGGGAGAGAGAGTAAAGCTTTTGCTTGACGTACACTACGTATACGCAGCGTATGGCAGCTAGCTAGCGCGCTAATTGACTGAGTGTCTCTCGCTCTAGCTCGCTCACGCGCTCTCTTTTGACTTGAAAGCTTTTCTTTTTTGGCGGTTCCCGCGCTGCTCTGTTGTTGTTGTTGTTATTGCTGTCGGCTTCGTTGCGTAGCGGCCGCTGCCTGCTGCTCCAGTTGATTCGTAGAGTTAAAGCCAATAGGTTCATCGTCGCGTCTCTGTGTTTTTTATCGTCGCTGTCGCTGTCACTGTCTCTTCCTAAAGCTTCACTGCCTGCCTGCCTGCCTGCCAGCCAGCCAGCCAGCCTGCAGATGCGCGGTCAAACGCCCGCGAACGCTTCTTGGCGTATTCGTTGCAGCAGCACCCGCAGCAGAAGCAGCAGCAGCAGCAGCAGTAGCACTTGCTCCATCCTCAACCCATATAACATCTACAGCCAATCTGAACGTTACTCGCTTACAACTAAATCAAAAATATAATAAAAACAAACTTTCTCTGAAAATCGTTGCCAAAAATTGATATATATATAAATTTTCTCCTTCTAACGGAAATTCCTGTGTGCAATTTAAAACGGAAACCCAAACAGGAAATCCCAATAAAATTGGTAGAAAATATAATACAACAACATTCAGCATTGAAAATTCTAATCAGCTGATAAGCGCGTCCAATAGATAAACATTTGCTGAGAATCTATAATAAAAAAATTATATAAAACTAAACAAAAACCCGACAGCTGTCTATCAAAATTAAATAAAACGTAATAAGTAAATAATATATATAAATATAAATCAAATGCCAATCGCGAGCCCAAAGCCAAAGCCAAAAAGTCATATAGAAATACCCTAAAGCAGAAAAAATTGTTATAAATATAAATAAATGTGCCATAATGTCAACAAAAGGCATTTAAAACATGTCTGCGATGTAAATAAATATGTGTATATGTATATATGATATATATATATATAGGTATATTTGAGTATATAGAAGAAATTGCTGCAGCAGAAAACTAAAATTATAAATTATACAAAAGATATATATAATAAATAAATTATACTAAAACTTGAAGAAAAAAATCATAAATCTTAAAAAATTATACATACATATAAAAAAGTATATAGAAGTAATAGCAGAAATTCATATCTGTATACATACATATATAATCCACTATACATATATATTTGTCTACTGCTTAAGCCCTTGCGGGCTAGCCACGCCCCCCATACCATACACCATTAGCGCAGCCTTTGACCTTTTTCACGCCTTTGGCTACTTGAGTAGCTGTCGGTTTCTTTTTTTTTCTGCTCTCTGCTTCTTTAATATATATGTATTTGGCGGTACGTGTTTTCGCTTTCATTCGTTCAATCTCTGTCTCTATTTCTCACGCCCTCTCTCTCCCTCTCCTTTAAGATGCTTTTGCCAAAAAAAACTTGATAACCAAGGCAAAAGTCTAGTCAACAATAATTGCAGTATGGCTTGGCGACAGTGTTAGCCATAATTCCAGGGTATCTTGTAGTCGATTCATATATACAAAAAGCAATTAAGTTTGTTTTGTTGCAATACAATTAAGTGCACGCTTAGCTTTTTGCATTTTAAAATACGAGCGCATTAGAATTGTGTTTACATTTGTTGTGGTTGTTGTTGTTGTTGTTGCCATGGCGCGACATGTTTTGGTCATTATAATTATTATTCTTGTTAGCTGCATTGGATTGCATTGCAAATTTGATGTTGTGAAATGGGTTCGGTCGAATTCTATAGAAAAGTGAATAAACTAAATACTATATAATTAAATACCAAGAAAATACTATATACCCGTATATTTATTGGCATGCATTTTGTAATTGAAGTGATTCAATAACAAATGCCTAAATGCATTGGGGAATATGTTACACGTATGAATATAATGATAAACGCAATGATACACTTGGAGAAAACAGCTGTCAGTCTGTCGGATATATATATAAATTTTAGTTTAATTGCTTTAAGTTCTAGAATTTCAGTTTAAGGTAACACATTTTTAAATTTTTAGCTCTTTCTTAATAGAGAAAAGAAGCGAATCATCTCTTGTGCTCTTAGTATCCAAACTATCTAGTATTTTTACTAAAATATAGGCTGAATTTCTTTTATAATCTAGAAGCAGACGAACAAAAATAAAATAAAAGAAAACATAATAATAGTTATTTGATAAAACATAACTTTTCTTTTCCATTTAAATTCACTTTCTGCAGTAAATTGAATCTAAGTTTTAATCCATTATCTAGTTTTATCTGAGTGCATGTAATAAAAATAGTTTTCTCATTTGGCGAGCAAAAGTTTTATTCTCTTTTAAAAATATAGGGGAAGCATCAGAACGGATTTAATGTTTATAATTGTTTTAGTTCGCCAGCGTTTTTCCTTTTATTTTCTGCTCTCGCTTTTGCTGGTGGACATTGTGAAATACATATTTAATCCCGCATCCTGGCCAGGGCGAGCCCCGATGCGCCGCACTCTGCTGTGATGTGCGCATTCATTTGCACAAATTGAATTAACTTGGCTTTCAGCAGTTGAATGTAATGAAGGTATTAGCAGTACCCATTGTTGTGGGCGTGGCAGCTGAGCCGCAGCACGACAAGATATGTCAACAGACAGAGGGAGTTATGAGAGCCGTTGAATCGCTCTCTCTCTCTCTCTCTCTCTCTCTCTCTCTCTCTCTCTCTCTCTCTCTCTCTCTTCCTCTTTCTGTCCTAATGTAGCAAAGTTTTTAATGCCTTTGGCTAAAAATTGAGCTAAAATAAAAAACTCATCAGCTCGGTGTATGTAGAAGACGCCGCCACTTAGCGTACAGCTGTTTGCCAGGCCATTTTCACAGCCCACCCCAGCCCATCCGCTGCCGCCTTGATTACTTTCCCTTATATTTTTCACATTTTCAAAATGGCCTCTACAAATTTCCACCAACATATGCCAATTTTCACGCATTCGCTACATTGAAACGCTTTACCTTTTCTATATATAATAATCTTATATATATTATAGGTATATATCTATGTATATACCCTAATCAAATATCAAATGGAGCATATTGTTTGCTCTGCTTGTGATGGACATGAACAAGTTGTCAGTTCTTTGTTTGATTTACGTGTGCAATTGCTCAGTTTTTCGCCGTAGACTTTATCTGGCTGTAAATTATCTGGACGGCAAATTTTTGGTATATAAAACGTTTAGATTCTTGGGGAAATATATATTAGTTAAGATTGTATTTGTTTATAGATGTATTTGAACTAAAACAAGTGGCTCAAATTTCAAAGTAATTTCCAAAGAACTGATATATTAGTACAGTTACAGCTCTTGTTTACATAAATTTTGATTGATATATAATATCATCATAGATTCTTTTTATCGTTCAGTAAAGATGTATCATACTTTTTATACAGACTTCATATATTCTTTAGGGTATTAGCGTTTGGCATTCATTAGTTTTATCTTATCTTCGCATTTTCATATTTTCATATATTTAAAAAAAAGGCTATTTTTATATTTTGTTTGTATTTATTTTTCGCACATTAAAATTGATGGCATTTGTTGTTATAAATTATTGAATCATAATGGCGATTGGGTCCAAATCGTTTAGTTTGTTTGAGGCCAAGTGGCGGACGCTATGGCGCACCTGCCACAACTGTGAGAAATGTTGCGCAGTTGACGTCGCTGTCGACGTCGGCCGAGACAGCGTTAAAGTGTAAAAATAACAAACATTTACATAT
Organism: Drosophila navojoa; assembly: GCF_001654015.2. The sequence continues at coordinate 1,992,550 of NW_022045860.1, read as the reverse complement.
ACAAAATCAATGTAAACAAAACAAAAATTATAAGATAAATTTCTCGAGCAAAGCGGCGGCAACTTTTTATCTGCCGAAACTAGAAAAATTGTGTAGGAAAATTTATAGAAAAAAATGAAACCATTCATAGAAGCAATAGAATTAATGCGAAAGTAATTTATCAAATTGTAATAAACAATTTATAAAGTGTTGACGTCATGAAAAAAAATTAGCAAAATTTAGCAACAAATAAAGCAATTAAGGTTAAGGAGGAGAATAAAGAAAAACGAATTTGTTTATAAATATATCAAAATAATAACTTTTAGTGAATTGAAAGATGGTAGTAAAATAAAAAATAATAAATTAAAAATAATAAATAATAAATTAAAAATAATAAATAATAAATTAAAAATAATAAATAATAAATTTAAAAAAATAAATAATAAATTTAAAATAATAAATAATAATTTAAAAATAATAAATAAAAAATTAAAAATAATAAATAATAAATTTAAAAAAAAAATAATAAATTAAAAATAATACATAATAATTTAAAAATAATAAATAATAATTTAAAAATAATAAACAAAATTGCTAAATAATAAAAGTATAAATCAATCAAAATTTCTAAACTCAATGTCAAACTAATTTCGCTAATTTTAAAAATAATAAAAAATAGTGAAAACACATATGTAATTAACATAATTAAATAGAGCTAAATGTATTTAATTATTAAATCATATTTTGATACATTTTATGGTCAAACTTGTTTGACAACAGTTTTGTTTAAATAGCAGCAAAGACAGCTCAAAAGTTGTCCAAAAATTGCTCATACGCCGCGTTGTGCTAATTGAAAGCCAACATTCCATAATCGTGCCGAGAAGCCGTAGTGGATGAACTGTCGATAGAACTCAATTCGTAATAGATACAAATTGCACTGTCAGATTTGATTTGGCAGTCGAACTGTGTACGTTGTGGCACTAACTGACAGCTGCTTATATATACAGCAAATGCCACACACATATACACACACACACACACATACTCATGCATGTTGTGTGACTTTGGCTTTGGCTTCGTGGAACTTGGCTCAAGTTTAAAAATAAAACAAATCGATTTCTGCGCAGATTTATTGATAAACCCATTAAAATACAACAACAGCAACAAACGAAACTTCTATAAAAATAAACTCAAAAGACAATGGAAATGTGTAATTAAAAAAACAGAAAGGGAAAGCGACAGACAGAGAGAGTGAGAGGGAGAGAGAGGGAAGAGAAGTACTAAGCCATGAAGAGCGTTAAGAAATTTTTAAATGAACGCATGAACAGCGTCGATGGCTCTGATGTTGGCTCAAAGAAGACAACGCTGGAGCGTCTCAAGTGCAGCGAGGATCAAGCCGAGCAGTCCGGCGGTTTCAATTCGCTGCCCAATACACCGTTAACGCTGCCGCCGCTCAGCGCACCAATTGCCGTGGGCGATCCATCGCCGTCGCCCTCGCTCGCCGACTCGGCACAGAATACGCCGCTCTGCACTCTGGAGGAGGACGACAGCACTTCGCCGAAGCAAACGAATAATGGTGCTGCCTCTGCGTCGGCAGTGCCGCTCTCACGTTCACCTTTCACCTTTCCGACCGTGACGGCAGCAACGGCAGCTGGCACACCGCAGCAGCGCAAGAGCCGACGCAAGATCTCGCTGCCCTGGTTCCGCCAGTCGAGCGTCAGCAGCCATGGCACGCTTGCCCGACAGCATACCATCGATACGCCCAGCTCCTTTCGCTTCTTTCGACAGCCCAGCAACAGCGGCTTCAAGGTAAACAATCAAGCACACGACAGCTGTCCAGGGGATTCGCAATTGATATCAATTTGATATGCAGCTTATGAATAGGTTTTTGCCCCACAAAGTTCACAGTTCATGGCGAGCTTTGCTAACTTTGGACTTTATTTTCGCAACAAATCTGAGCAGCAAAAGTTATTATATAAAGTGTATGCTGCTTAGATAACGGCATTTTTTTATGTAAATGTAGAATCTCTTATATTTCCATTTAGAATTGTTTGTATTTTCTATATATAGATAGTCATATCTATAACTCCATATACATAGTTGTTCTAGGAACTAGGCTTGCAGTCTAGGTAAATTTCATTGGGCTCTGTCCCTATATAATTCTGAATTTGTCACATATCCAGTCTATATGAACTCAGCTCTTAGACTAGTTGCATTGCTGAAATTGGGTACAGTCACTAGGTTTAACACTATTTCACACATATTAAACCCTATTTCATATATAACTAAAATTCTCCTTAGTTTTACCTATAATTCCACCCCTAAGCAAAAGCCTATTAAACCATTAAATCTGATTTTGATAGTAAACAATTAATGTAAATGTTGTCACTAATCGAATATCTATAATTAGCTTGCGCTTCAGTTACACATGTATATATACATTTTCCGATATTTTTCTCTCCCCTTCTATCGTCTATTTTCCGTCTTCTTCACACGTTTCATTTTATGTGATTTTTAGTGCTTTTATTTAGTTTGTTTATGACTTGCGGCTAGTTTTTATGACAGCTCCCGAGTTGATTGTAAAGTGTTGTTGACCCTGCTTGACACGCCCACACAGAGACATATACTTTTGCGCCCTTTAATCGTATTGTCGTCTTAATAAGCACATTAATCATACGCAGCGTTGTGCGCTAATTTATTTGCTTCAAGTCGCTTCAATTATTGTCAGCTGGCTGCCTAGTGCCCCAACCTCAATTTATGTAATTTATCAAGCGCAGCCAATCAACAACACCATCCACCCACTGTGCACCACTCTAGCAACTGGCAAGTGACTCACATAATGTATTTATCACTTCATCAAGCCATGTAAAAGCTTATCATCAGCTCGTTTCATAGTTGTTCTTGTTGTTGTAGTTGTAGCCCGGCTGCATTCAGTCTGCTGTTGACCTTACTTCCTGCCTGTTCCTACGTTCGGCCCCGCGGCTCCCCTTAACATGTTTTGTCAATTTGCCGCTGAGTGATGGCAAGTGTCCGTTGTTCCTTCGTCTAGTGGCTGCTTCAGCATTCAGCCGGCTCGCTCGTTCGCTCCTTGACTTCATTTTCACACAATTTACGAGACTCTTAATCAATTTATGCAGCATTTTAGTTGCGCCTCGCCTTTCGCTCTATAGCCTTAAATATGAAATTCTATTGAAAAGCTGAAGCATTCTCAGCGGAAGTTGCCAAAGCTACGCAGCCATCTCTCTTTCACTCTCTCTCTTTCTCTCTCTCAGTCTGTCTCTTTCTAGTTGCTTTTCTTTGCTGCATGCATCGCTGAGCCGTGGCTCACGGGGCGTATGCTTTATGCATTCCATTAGAGCATAGTTTTACGCGCGTGCACACACACATACACACACACACACACTCGTCTCTACACACACTCGACCTGCACACACAAAGAAACGTGTAGTTGAAAAACGTAAAATTTGTTTCACGCACGAAAAATACACAAAAAAAGAAAAGAGAAACAAAATTTCGCAATAGCGCGCACTGTCAGCTGCAGCTGAGCTGAGCTGGTTTAAGCGCCTCACGTGCCCAGCAGAGTGCACAAAAAAAAACAGTAGAAGAAGAAGAAAAACAAGAGGATGTACATATAAAAAATACACAAAAAGCGTGGCGCGAACAAAGATAACAGCCGCAGCGGCAGCAGCAACTGAAACTGACGACGCAGCATCCGTTAACTTAAACAGGTTAGAGTGCTCCGGGCAGAGTGAGCAGGACTAGTAGATGCCCTAGGAGCAGCAGGCGAGCTATGATTGTGAAGATGGAGAATCTGAATTCGTGTCTTTAGGGTGCATAACAAAGGCTCTATATGCCTCTTATATAGGCCCTCTATGGTTTCAGTTAGAGATATTAAAATGTGATAAACAGAGAGAAATATAGGGTTGCCCATATTCCAAGGACCTATCTGTTCTGCCCTATAAAAAGATATGTACAGCGGAGCACACGAAAATGGAGACAAGGGAATCAATATTTAGAAATGCATTTTAAGGATTAGTTAGATGAATGATATGGAAAGATGATTTTCAGAATGTTCTATCTAAGAATATACTAAACTTAGTAGTACTCTGTAACTGTTATGTATCTATATGTTATATATCTACCCTATAACATTCAATTGATGTCTCTGGCTCTCATAAACTATGAGAGCGACATACAAATGTATATCAATATCAATTTTTATCGCTTACACAGGTAATTGTGATTGATAACGGCAAATGTACACGTGACACAGTAGCTATACAATGTAGTTAGAGTAAATATGAGGGGTGTGGCAGTTAGATATATAATTAAATAGAATGCAAATATGTGTATTTAGGTAGAGGTATTTGATTTAACTAATATATAGACTTTGTATAGGATGATCTGATTTGTATAGAGTATTTTGACTGCACTAATCCTGCTGCTTAGAGAAGCTGGGTATTTATATATGTATGTATGTATATTAAGCAAATCAAATGCCTCAATCTGCATGCCCCACCATCTCCAAGCATCCTGTATGGTAAAAACGCTCTAGCGCAGGCAAGGACTACTTAGCCAATGACGTGCAGCTAGCACATTGTGTTGATGTTGCTATTGCTGTTGTTGTTGTTATTATTTTAGTAGTTATGTATCCTTCGTTTTGTAGTTTATTTTGTTGTTAGGTGAATTTTTATGACAGTAGCAGACGCTTGCATGCTGCTGCTGCTTCTGTTGAGGATGAGAAGGCTGCTAATTCTCTCTCTCTCTCTCTCTCTCTCTCTCTCTCTCTCTCTCTCTCTCTCTCTCTCTCACATACAATCTGCCTCTATCTCTCTTGCTCTTGCGACAATAATATGCAAATTGCACAAGAAGTAGTCAGTGAATGGCAAAAGAACTCATGGATGCATAAAACGTTAGAATGCTCGCATGAGCAATGCTAGACGTAAACATATCCTGTAAAAATTTAAATAAATATGCTATACACTTTGTTGGCTAGCCATAACTACCCCCCCGTCAGTCAGTCCATGTGTGCAGGGTATTCAAGCAATGCAAAAGTAAATAACAACAATTTGCAAGTAAATTGTCGCACAGAACTATGCAATGCCAAAGCCAAGCTAGAATCTTAGATACATATATACATAAAGAGATACACAAATAGAGATACAGATACAGATGCAGATGCAGATACAGATACAGATAGTATAACACTTAAGGCTGCAGTTACAATTGCGCTGCAAATATAACTAAGGCAAAGCCAGCTTAAGTTTTTATGTTTGCGACTAGGTGTGGGAGCGAGACAGAGAGAGAGTGAGAGTGAGAGAGATGGGTAAGCCTAGACGGCTTTAGTTGAGCCATTGATATAAAAATGATAGCTTTGATGGCTGGCAAGGCCACAAAACTCAATACTAAGCGTTAAGGCAAAGCAATTTACAATTGCTCCCTCGTTGACTGTCCCAAATTTAAGCACTCGCATGCTGTGTGGAGCTATATATATATGTGTGTCTGTGTGTGTGCGTGTGCGCGTGTGTGTAATTTCATTTTTCATTTTCGGACCATCAATACACTACGCTCTCCTGCTAAACGCTGTGCTGTGTTGTTGTTGCCCCGGCCAACAGCATTTGGGCTGTGCCAGAAGCCAAAGGCTCTTCTCGCCTTGTTTATCATCCTCTGCTGGCCCAACAATTGGTTTTCTGGCGCGCGTGCCACACTTGGATGTGCCACAGGCAGCACAAGCAGCATGTTGCACAAGTTTCGCAATGTACTTCAGTAAATTGCTGTCCAGTCGAGTTCTTTGGCGATAAAAACATTTAGCTCGAGCAAGCTCTTCAAGTTTTAAAGGAATACCATAAAAAAAAAGAAGAAAACAGACCGTTTAAAGTGGTTTTCATGGATTTATGGATTGTCTATTGATAGGCAATATAAAGGGAAAGGAAGGCACTTGCCAAACTAGAAAGCCCTTTCCAACACTGTATAAGGCGGCTTTGCTTTATTCGACTTACGCAACTGCTAATTGCATATATAGAATTTCTATTTGGTTATTCTTTTTTCATCGATAGGCAATATAAAGGGAATGGAAGGCACTTGTCAAACTAGAAAGCGCTTTCCAACACTGTATAAGGCGGCTCTCCTATATTCGATTTACACAACTGCTAATTGCATATATAGAATTTCTATTTGGTTATTCTTTTGTCATACTCTGTGACCGGGTGAATATTTTACTAATGTGCCATCAATATATGGCTGTTATCTCAAATATGATCCACTAATTGCTGTATGGGCATTGTCATCGGAGTGCATTAACCAGGCGTTCCATAAAAAGGGCCCGTCTTTATCTCTAACAACATGTCGTGTTTGCACGTAATTTATTGAGAATATTATTCGATTTGCGTTGTAAATGACTTTCATTCAATACACTCACACACATGCACACACACACACACACGCGAGTACACGCACACAGCAACAAACAACTGCGGTGTTAACATGCTGTCGCACAATTATCAGAGACCACAGCTCGTTGTGGGTGGCACTTCGGTGGCTCAATGTATTTTATTTCATTCGGGCTGCTGTGTGTAACGCCCCCCTCCCCGCCCCATTTGCCTACCTTGCCCTTTTGTTTCCCATTTGTTGTTATTGTTAACAATGTTAACAACGTAATTGTTGTTGTTGTTGACTGCCTGGCTCTGCCTTGCTTGCCTACGTTGAGCCACGCCCAGTCAGCGTCAGTTAATTGAATAATGGCCAACGTTTATGTTTTATGTACCCACAACATAGACATGTTTACATACATATATGTTTTATATGCACACAGACACATGTCTTTAAAGAAAGCGAAGACCGTATATTGGCCACGTCTGTTCGTACTCCACTTAAGTGCAGTATTGTACCCTGCAAATATGTCTACTAATTAGCTGCTTGGGAGCTTGAAAATTTCCAGATTTTATATTAATGTGCTGCATTGATAGAGCTCTAAATCTAGTCTAGTCTCTAAGTCTCTAGTCTAGTCTCTAGTCTAGTCTCTAGCCTAGTCTCTAGTCTAGTCTCTAGCCTAGTCTCTAGCCTAGTCTCTAGCCTAGTCTCTAGCCTAGTCTCTAGTCTAGTCTCTAGTCTAGTCTGTTGTCTAGTTTCTAGTCTAATCTAGTCTAGTTAGATCTAGCCTTATTCATATGCGCTCATATCCTGTAAATGGGCTAAAACAGCTTCCCAGTGAATAATTTTCTTCAGACTGACTTTTTATATATTTCTAAATATCTTTATGCTCACATAAAATATTTGATTTCCTATTTACTTGTGCTTTAATCTATTTCATATATTGCAATATATACTAAAATTGTTTCTTTTTATTTATTTACTTTCTTCTACCTACCGACGCTTCGAATTGCCGCTTTCATCTTAGATTTCAGTCAGTTAAATCTTGTTCGGTAATTCCAAATGACAAGCCCAAGTATGCTCTCGCTTGCTCAGTATCCTGTTTCCCCCTTGTCGCTCTCTCTCTCTTTCTCCCGTCCCTTTAATGTGTGCCCTTCGATTGATGAGTTTTAAGTGAGCTGCAATTGTGTTTTTATTACGGCCCATAAAATGCCAGGCACAATGTGTCCTGGAGTTTCCGTCATCTGTAGCTAACAATCTTGGTTGCCTCATATACACGCACACACACAAACACACATACTCACGCTCTGGCTCTGTCCTCTGCCAATTTGTCCATCAATAATAACGCAAGCATTTTGCCAAATCGCTTTATAAATTTTTGCTTTTCTTTTCTGTGCTTTTTTTTTTTGGCTTAAACACATTTTCCGCCTCGGTTAATGCAAAGTTTTCCTTGCCTGCCTCTCCGTCCTCTCTATTTCCATGTTTTGCTTTTACTTTTATCTGACTTTTCCGCTTTTCTCTTGTTGTTCTTTCCCCTTCTTTATCCGTTCTGTAATCAGCACTCAATATACCATTTGTACTTTTGACTTGTTAACCACATACCCTGTAGCCAAGCTATGCATTGGCTGGTCAACTGCCACGCCCCTTTTCATTTTGTGTGTAATATGCAAATGCGCTTTCCATGGCACCAAAAGAATGGAATAAGAAGAAACTTTTCAAATTGATTTCATGCTTTAGACTTGAGTCAACATTTTTGTCAAGTTTGATTTCCAATTCAATTTCAAGATGTTTTCTCAACTGGGCCACACCCACGATTTTAGCATATATATATTTCGCTAAGAGAAAAGAAAAACTGATTAAATTTTGTTGAATTTATTTGCGGCATTCAAGAAATTCGGTCAAGAAATTGTGGTATATCCCGTAAGCGGTTGATTGATTGAGGTTTGCGGTCTGGGCGGAAAATCTTCCGTAAGAAATTGTCAGGCAAAACTTTTAAACTGAAAGTTTTTTTAACAGTTAAAGAGTTCAGCATTGAGTTTATCGCTTTCTCTCTCTCTCTCTCTCTCTCTCTCCTCTCTCTCTCTCTCTCTCTCTCTCTCTCTTTGGCCTTCTTTACTCAGTCTCTCTTTCTCTCACTTCAGTTTCGTTGATTAACTATGTAAATGCGCAGAGAGGCAACAAAAAGCTACGTTAATTATTTTATGCAGAGCAACAGCAGCATGAAGGATAAGGAAATCGGTTGAAAGGCAAGCGGAGCGAAGGGCAGTAGATCGGGAAAAGGCGGAGGGAGGGGGCTGGCAATAGCAAGAGCTTAACAAGGCAGCGCTGATTGCATTTTGCAACAGTCAAGCCACAGCGAAGAAAAAAAAAAATATATATATATAACGTATACGCAGCGTTTGGCAGCATGAAATATCCTTTCATTAATTTAATTAAAGACCGCAACCAGCAAGCGGCAGGCAAAACGTGCTGCAGCAATGCGAAGCAGAATTTAATTTGAGGGCACTTGCAGCAGTCGCACACGCCTCACGCCCACACGCTGATAGAGATAGAGACGTAGCAGCAGGAGCAGCAGCGACTGGAACTACTACAACTCAAGAGAGGAAATTGAAGACATCTCTCTGCCAATTTTGAAACGCACTGCGCAATTATTTGAATTTAACTTTTCGCAAACTAGCTACGGAAGGAAAGAAAGTTTGAGAACTTAAATAAGCTCAGCGGGGATTTTGAGCTGAATTCTTTTGTATGAACTCGAATTGAAAGAAGATGAAGCGAGTTCAGAGTAGAGATAAATATATATGTAGAATATATACAAAAGATATATGGTTTGATGTCATGTATGTGAATTTATTAAATATTATTTTCACATTCCATAATCAACAATCACTAAAATTTTCAGAAGAGAAGCTAAATACAAATAATTGATTGAGCTACAATTATATTTCAGCTTTGTTTATAAATAGCACAGTTTCTATATATATCTTTGCTTGTATACACAAAACTAAATATAGCTTTTAATTAAATCCTGCTCGATTCTATTTCATTTGACTAGCAGCGCTTCAATCACTATGAAGGCTTTAACCAAATGCTTTGATCCGAGTAGATAATCCAGTTTTAAATGCTTGCAGCTTAAATGTTTCGCAATTGCAGCCACATTCAATTGTTCAGTGTGTATGTGTGTGTGTGTGTGTGTGTGCATGTGGTGCATGTGGCTGCCCTTTGTTTCGCTCGGTCGCCAAGCAATTTCAGTGCACTTCAGCAATCATCGAAGCTCAGAGAAATTGCGCATACGCCATGTGGGCCAGCCACTGCCTAATGACAGCTTATATACGTTGATGTGCGCCTGTCTGTGTGTTTGTATGTGTGTGTGTGTGGGTATGTAAGTGAGAGTGTTGATTATTGCTGCGTGCGTTAAGCAGCAGCAGCCCCCAGGAATTATAATCACGATGATGATGATGTTGATGCCAGCTACTGCTGCTGCTGCTTATGGGAGAGCACTCAGTTGATCTGAACTCATTAGGAAAATTAGTCACTTGGTTGTGCCATCTCTGCTCATCTCAGCTCTCAGTTACTTTCCGGTCTATATAGCCTTATGCTTAGCTCGGATTATACTTTGTTTGTATTCTCCGGGCACTTCTCATCGGACTTATCTTAATCTTTTCCGAAGTCTTTTATTATACTTAACAAGCTTTAGCTCTCTCTTTGAATCGTTGCCGTTTTCTCTTAAGCTCGGTTTCATTCCGTCTATCTATATGCTTCTCGCTTTCAATATATACTTCTCTACGTCTCTGTCTCCCTCTTCCTATCTCTGTCCACCCACTCACAGTTTCTCTCATGATTTCTTCCCCTTGCTAATCATTTATTTCGATCTATCGCTATTCTATATCTATATCATTTTCTCTCTCGCCAACTCTTCCCAACTCATCCTCCTACTACACTTATTCTACTCTTCAGTTTCTCTCTCACATACACACATTACGCCCTTCTATGCAATTCTCAATGGCAAATCACACCCACTTACATCTAAAACTCTCGCAATTTTTGCTATTATTAAATGAATTATTCAACTGCTTGCGCTCAGTCTCTAGCTACTCTCAGCATATAATTGAACTAAAAACGTTTGATATTTGTCTTCTGGGCAACATTTGCAGCTGATTTATGTGCAGCCTCTCGATTTTTCACTTTTGTGTGCGCCCTTGTGCCTGGCACAACTTTTAATGGCACTCATTTTGAGAGTTGACAGGCGAGCTGACATACATATATACAATTTGTCCCCGTCCCGCCCATTTGCAGCTCTTTATGTGGGCTGCACAAACTGTTTGTTGAAAAGTTTGAATGCTCAACGCGCTGAAAACTTTTCGACTAATTGCATTACAAGCGGAAACGTGCAATATATGTAGCGACACTCTCTTACACACATGTTGTGTGTGTGTGTGTGTGTGTATGGCGCTTAATTAACAGCAGCAGCAGCTGACGCGCAGCTCCTTGAGGCAGCTTCCTACTTGGGCTCATTGCTCAGCTTCCTGTTAACTTGTTCTTTTTACACCCTGTGTAGGCTATGCTATAGGGTATACACGAGGTATCCCACGAGCTTTGAGATGCCTTGCAGTTCTCTGTAGGGCAACTGCCAGTCGTGCCGTCTTATGTAACTCTAATTGCTGCTGGTGGAAACTGGTGCTATTTATAACCAGCGAACTGTGCCGAGGCTGCAAGGAGCAGCCCTAATGAACAGAGCTGCTAATGAAGCTTACGCTCAGGCAGTACATACATCGAAATATCTATATGTATATGTATATGTATATTAATATGTACATAAATTGTGAAAATCTTAAGCATATACTATATTCATATACTTATTGATTTCCCTAATCGATTCACAGCCCAAAATAGCCATAAAATTGGGTACTTATCGATTCTAATCGCCAATTGGCAAGCTCGACAAATTCCAATACAGCTAAATTTGCATCTTCTTCTTCTTCTTCTTCTGCTTAGCTGTCATGTAAATTAATAAAGCGTTAAATTATGAATAAACATTATATTGCTGCTAATCGTTGCTGACATCTTGCCCCTTGAGCCGTTGGGGCGTGGCTGCTGGGAATTGTTTTCTAATTAGTTCGGCTTCTCTTGGCAAATGATCCTTGAGCTGCGTTTGGAGGTCGCGTGCTGCTTTTTTTTTTGTATTTTGTATTTTGAGTATGTGTTCAAGCGAGTCCTTGCTGTGGGTCACATAGTCATATACACTCAATGAGTGTGCGAGTGTGTGTGTCGCCTGCAGCTGACGAAAACCGCACAAATTAAATCAATAAAATCGCCCGCTTTGCCCTTGCCCTTCGACACTTGGCATGGTCGCTGTCCACTCGCTCCAATGGATGCACTTATGTCTCTTGAGTGTGTGTGTGTGTGTGTGTGTGTGTGTGTGTGTGTGTGTGTGTGTGTATTTGTGTGCTCATCAACAGCATCAGCATCATCTTTATACACTCGCTAAGGGCATTGAAGCTTAGTCATAAGAGATGTTACCCAGAGACGAGCTCTTTGAGTGCATCAAGTATATATAAATTCTTTTAAAAAATTATTTTTTTTTAGCGCTGTGATAACTTTTTATAATATTTTATTTAATTGAGAGTTGGATTTTTATTTAATACAAAATTTCCTGGGATTTTTTTATCGTACTTATTGGGAAAAAGGTATCCAAGAGCTGGACTTAGCTCTTTAAGACTAAGATTACTTGTTATCTGGCTTCCATGAGATTAATTGCTGAAAATACAATTTTTATATATTAATTTAATATATATTTCTATTTTATAAAAAAAAAACTAAATATAGAAATTTTTGTTAAAAATATATAAATAAATATAAAATATTCTATACGAGTAAAAGAAAACTGTTCTCATTGAACTAGAGCATTTCCATTTCGCCTACCCAAAGCTCATATTTTTTCCATTTCCTATCCAAGCTAAGCATACTTATATCTCATATCTCACACTCACTCTGTCTCTCTCTTTCTCTTGCAGCTGGGCAATCAGGAGGCCACCTGGGTTGTGGCTGACTATATAGCCAGTGCGGGCAGCAATGAGCTGAGCGTTAGCAAGGGCCAGCAGGTTGAGATTATCGAGCCGCCCACAGCCAGTGAGCCGGACTTTTGTTTGGTCCGTTTAAATCCACAGCATGACGATTCGGCTGTACAAGAGGGTCTTGTGCCCGTTGCAGTGCTCAAACCGCCGCCAGGCGCTCACAAGCAAGGTTCGTCCAGTGGAGCAGCAACAGCAGCAACGGCAGCCGCATCAGCAGCCACTGGAACAGGCGCCTCACAGAAGCCAAACGATATGCAGGATCAAGGTGAGTTGCTTGCGCTAACTAACTAAATGCAGATTGAGCAAACTTGTCCTAACTGAATTCATTTACTTTTGACTTTAGGGAATCGCGGCAAGGCGGATGCATTGTCTTCGTCGACCAAGCGACGCGGCTTTAGCGGGTAAGTTTCTGACTGATTTTGGCTGCTTTACTATGCAAACGTGTCTCAGAACTCAGTCACGGCAAAAAGTTGTTGGCCAACTTAGCTTGACGCTGACTTGCCTTGACTTGACTACGGCCTTTGGGCCACGTCAGCATTTTAGATCGTGTCACTCTCTAAGTGACTGTTGCATAATTAATGCTCAACAGGCCATAAGGATGGCACAGGAATGTTAAAGCTTTAAGCCTTTGGCCACGATTTTGACAGTTTCTAAATATTTAAACTCAATTGTCGCACATGTGCCCAGCTCAAATGTCATGAAAAGTGGGCTGGCTTGTAAAATAGATTCGTAGAGAGGACTGCATGGAAATTGTGGAACTGTCGTCGCCTGTCAGAAGGAATTTATAGTATATTATTTATATATTATTAATGTGAATATTGTGAGTAGGCGTAGAACTTCTTGAGCAAGGATTTCTTAGCAGAACTACTAGAAGAGAGTGTGTGTGAGAGAGAGAGAGAGAGAGAGAGAGAGAGAGAGCATATAGGAGCTTAAGAAAAATTTCATTAACAATTAGTTAGATTATTTTTTTTGGCTACTGTTACACTGCTGTTACTGTAGGATCATTTATTATTATTAATTTTTTTCCGCCCTGAATGATTTCTTTACCAATTTAGATAAGCTAAAGATAAGCATTCCCGAATTATTTTTATTGTTCCTTCTTTAGCTCTAGGGAATCGCAGTTTCATTGGATTTAGCAAATGCTGTCAAATAGCTGAGAGTTATTGGGCCAATGATACATTCTCACATTGAAGATAAGCGCAAATATCTAATCAGCAATTTAGTCAAAGCAAGTTCAATATGAAGTAATAGCTATTGAAAATATAAGAGAACTAAAGATATTTATAAAGTCAGAGAGCTGAAGAATTTATGTGAAGCAGTTTGATGAAACCTTGGTCACAGAGAGAAGGAGTGGGAGAGAGAGAAGCAGAGAGGTAGAAACAGAGTAAAATGTATGCCCTACGGAATATCTACACAACGACAATTAGCAAAATTTCGTAAACTTCCTGGCGTTTACCTTCTCTCTGCCCTTTAACAAACTGTGCTAAACCCTTACCCTCCAGCTAGTTTCATAACAATGCTAGCAATTATTTTGGCCAAATTTATCAAAGTGCTTGTGTGTGTGCAGGCAAACATAATCGCTATCAGGCATTGTTGATTGTTTTTCTGCTGGTCAAGGAATCAAAATGAAGTGAGCTACAGAAAAAAAAAAAAGAAAATAAATAAAGCGAAATAAAAAACCAATTGAAAAAGCTTGTCGTAAAACTTATCAGTTCGCACTCGCTGCCGTACCCCTCTCTCTCTCCCCTATCTTACTTTTCTATTGCTCAAACCTAATGCGAGCCACTGAGCTGTTCAGCCTGATAAACAAAACAAAAGTACAGAGAAAAAAAATTGCCGCATTTACGTAATTGTCGCAGAGTAGTATAAAGTTCTCTGTAATATGCTTTTAAAGCTGAGCAGCTACACTGCAATGATTTATCATGCACTTCTTGCCCTCTTCGGGTGGCTTATGCGTCATGCTGGATTAGTTGAAATATAAAAGTATGCGATAAAAATCTGAGATTAAATGAATATACTTGAAGTGTTAAGCGGGCCTTAAGAAAACTATTCTAAACATATTTTATATGGATAATAAAATAGAGATAACAGCTTTATCATACATTTTGTTACTTTTTTTTTACTAGAGAAAACCACCAGAAAAAAAAAAAAAACATTTGTATTATTATTTTTGATTTATTTAATTTAGTTTTGCAACTGCTTTAAGCTATTTCATCAAATTATTAGATTTCCCAGTATTTATTCGTTTACTAACATTTTGCTTTGGCTGTTTAATCGCGTGTCGTGTGCGGCTCGGGTGCTAGCTATAAAGATATAAACCCATTACACTGAGCAGTTCAACAACAGCAACACCAACAAAGGCAGCCACAACAAAAACAACAACAATAATAAGATAAATACTCATAAAACCGAAAACGTAGAAAGAACTTTATTTATGCATACCCTAGTTGATAAAAATTTCGCAAGTTGGGTATATTAGTTATAGCAAATTAATGAATCGCTGAAGATATATGTATAATAATGCAGTTGATTTATAGAAATAATAAACAATTCTAATAAGAATAAGTAGAATTAAAGTTTTAGTAAGAGGTAAAATAAGAAGTAAATGAAACCAATCGATACAGATTGTGTATTAATAGAACGAATTCAATGTTAGCTTAAATTTTATATATCGATATATTAATATCGATAGTTAAATACACTCTAATAATTATCAGTAATATTTTTTATATATATGTATATTATATATAAACTACAGGGTATCTAGCATACAAGCATTTTCCTTTTACATTTCTTACTTTGTTTTTTTGAGAGCCCGAATACGCTCAACTGTTGCTCACAGTTGGCTTTTATCTATACTTACTTATACTCTTTGTGTAGGTGTCTAGAGTGCTGGAGTGAGAGAGAGACAGAGAGAGAGAGAGAGAGAGCGGGACAATAGAGGGTTTCGCTCACTCTATGTTAAGGTTCTCCAGAAAGCGAAAGCCTGGTCGAGCTATAGAGAGAGCTTGTCCATGTTCTGGCTCAGTTGTTTTTGAAACGCCGGAACGCAACGTTGAGTATACGCAGCGTGTGTGTATGTTGTGTAGAACTGTCTAAAGACAAGCGACGTACGTCTTAGATAGTTTGTTGGTGTTAAGATATCTGCCACGGCCCGTTATCAGTCATGTGTAACAACAACAATAGCGCTGCCGATAAGAGCTTGGACAACGGTGCACATTTCGGAAATGGCAGCGCCAAGCCCATAAGTGATTATCGCGTTTGTCATCTCATTAACGATGATGACAATGATAATAATAATATCGAAACTGTGAATCAAATCAAACGTTATTCGGCTATCCACGAGCGCCCCAAACCGCCCCAGCCGCAACTCTTTAAGTCCATTTCATTGAATATCAATGCGAATGGCAAGTGCAATACAGTGCCCCTTCATCAGCATGCGAAGACGCAAGGATTTGCCTGCTTCTGCTGTGAGCCCGTGAAGCCCCAAACGCCCGCACTGAGCGCCGATTATCAATCTAAAACATGGTAAAGTTTCCAAAAGAGTTTCACAATTCCTATGAAAAGTGTTTTTTCAGTGCGTAGTTCTGGTGTTGTGTTGACGCATTTGGTGCATCCGATGTTTAGGTTTGGGTTTACTTGGGCACTGTGATAAGATACCCTGATCGATATTTATCTGTTATTGCCCTCTTGAAGCCGCCTGGCAACTGCTGAAAGTTCTCTATCTGTTTTACCTCCATACTCTAAGATCCGCTGATAAACCCCACTCTTGGCCCATTTCAGCAAATGCTGTTATCGCTTAGCTCTTATGCTTTAGACTATCATTGAAATCTGTATGTTTATAGGAAATACATTTAAATTGAATTTCTCTACAATTTATCGAGTTACTAAATCACCTGCTTGAGTGATTCTCTTGCATCAATGACAAATGAAGTTCAATTAAAATGCATTAAGAATTTTCGCTTACTCGTTGCAGCGGCAGCTTTGGGCTAAGATTCCACTAAATTCAATATATGCTTTTATTGACCAAGCTAAAACGTGGCTAATGGTCTTGATTTACTTGATGTGCCATTACCGCAAATCAATTTAATTTGTGGGCTTACTATTCATCAGTTTCATTCGAGCAGTCGTAGAGCCAGCCAACTCTCAGCTTTAAGCAAGAGTCCATAAATTTGGTAAATTCTACTTAGTAGTACAATCAGATGCCCTGAAAAAGTGGGCGCTGCTCATTCAGTGCGCACTGTGGTACAATGCACAGCCTTTGTTTGCCTCCACTGTAATCCAAACTGTGCGTTTGGCCTCACGTTCAATTAGATGCCCATTCGCTATTTTATCGTGTGTGCGTGTGTGTGTGTGTGAGTGAATCTGTGTGCGAGTGTGTGCTCAGCGCCATTTGGAACAGCAACAAAATTTCACTTGTATGCAATCGCAGCCAAGACGCTTCCGTCCATCAATATCAGCAGTGAATTATATATATGTAGAGAGCATATATATATATATATCTTATTTTTTGGTTGTTTTTGTTTGTGCAACGTTATCCAAAAAGTGACTAAGCATAAAAATGTTGGTTGTCTAGTGTCGCGAGTCGCGACTCAATCCAAAAAATAAAAATAAATAAAATATATATATATAGTTGATTTATTGTTCGCGTCGTCTGCTGCCGTTGATATCTGTTTATATATTGTTTATGGATACAATGTATATATATGTATATATAAATATATATGTTGTCTCAATTGAGCCAAGCACGTTTTGCTCTATAAATAAATACAGGAAAATACAAAGAGAATTTACCTAGCCCTAAAGGGAATTGAAAAAGAGAAAATAAAAGTTGTTAACCTAAAAAAAAGTTACCAAATAAGCAAACAAAAATATGCTGAAAAAACTTGATAAATTTCGGGAATATAACTAGTATATACAAATATATGTAACAAAATTAAAGAGAGTTTAAGACAATTGTTTAAAGAATCCTTTAAAAATTAATAGTAGGGCTCTATAGCTCTCGACTCTATAGCTAGCTCGAGAAATATTTGAGTTACTAGGGTTCTGCTACATATCTAAGAGAAGTTGCACTCAAATATTGGTAACTGCAACAGGTTTATAAATAGCTAAAGTAATCATATTATGCCACGCTCTCAAATTTATTGAGACGGAAATATTCTGAATATTTCAGAGCAATTACAGAAGCTAGAGATAATTTATTAAAATTGAGTCGATGGGAACTTCCAGCTACAATTGCGTGCTACCCGCTGTTGTAAAAAAGCCCTAACTGACTGTCGTTGCCTGAGTTAATAGAGGAACGATTTCTATCTAGGCTGCAAACCGGCTTAATATTTCATACAGATGTTTGCATTAATTGCTTTGAGCGAAACCTGTTTTTTGCATGTTGTCCGATTGCAATTGCCTTTAGATTCTCATAAGCTCTTCAATCATATATATACATATATGGATTTCCTTCTTTTGAGCAGAAAGGGAAAGATGAGGTGGGAACTCCCTGTAGGCACTGTGGATTAGTCAGCCTGTAATGCAGCTGGAACTGCGGCGTCGTCATTGCTGATAAGCGACAATTGAAAACCTCATATATGTTCCGTATTAATACTTACAGATATACGTATATATATACATGTATAAGTATATTTATTTATTATGCATATAGAGTTATTGCATTAATCATACGCACTGCGGTCAAATTATTTGTAACGCGCTTTGTTTTTCTTACGCTCCCGCCACAAAACAAATCAGCCAATCATGTAATTACGAATTTGCCAGCTTCGAAGTGCTTTGTTTGTAATTAGCTTTTCGTTTGAAATTCAATTGCTAGATAAGAATAGTTCATGACAATCTTATCATGATCGCAATAAGCTTTCCATATTTTTGACCAACGACTATAAAATGTGTCGTATTTTGTCATATTTCGCATGTTGACTCAATCAATTTCATATATTGTAGTGAAAATATATTTCATTGCTATTCTATTTCGATTTCTTTCGTATTTAATCAGCTAGAGTTTCTTTTAATGTATATGCTCCATGGGAACTCGACTTCCTTGTAAGCTACATAGCTGTAAGTTGGTAAAGCAGCTCGTTTTAGCTATGCAAAGTAGATTCCTAAGAAACTCCTGGTTCCGTGGGCTCTTTCATATAGCTTGCATGTAAATAAAGTCAGTTGCTTAAGAACTCTTGTTCAGAAAACTTCAGAATCTTTGCTTTCTGCTTCAAGAGTGGAGTTCCATTAGCAAACATCTCTAGATGTATAGCGTATAAATGCTTGCTCAGTAGTTCGCCATTAGTTGGTCTTATATCAAAGCGTCCATAATATGATATAATAAATATTGTTATATTATTCTAACAAATTTGCTCTTAATGCAATACATTTAGCCTAAATAATTTATGTATTTGTTTATGCGGCCTTTTAAGCCTGCCCCACATCGACTACCTTATGTAGCTAGCCAAATTGTTCAGTTTCAGTTAGTTAGTTGGACATAAATTACAAAATACTTTCACAATATTTGCACACTAATTGGGCATTTCGCCTCGGCCCAGCGAACAATTTCTGTTTATTGTTGTTGTTGTTGTTGTTGTTGTTGCTGTTATTGAGTCAAGCTCGGAACATGAATATAGATTATTGTCAGGCCGAGCGTGGCTGGCCTGTGGAAGGAGCTGCTTACCTTCTAGCTAGCCTTTGTCTCAAGCGCTCTGTCAATAAGCGCGTTTATTTGTGCAGCGGGCGGACCGGAAGCGCGGGGCTGAACGAGGGGGGGATGGCGTGGACAGCGTGTGGCAGCCAGCTCCAATGAACTAAATGGACACATTTGCAAGTGTGCAAACATACAAACACACAGATAGGCGGCACATACTCAAACACACACTCACATACATACATATTACACACACACACACACACACAAACAGCTGCTCTATACAGTTCGGGCGCTGTTGCATACTTTAGGGCAAACTCATTAATACGCAGGTCCCGCCCCACACACACACACACACGCACATATACGTACATACGTGTGTGTGTGCATGTGTATTAAACGTTGCTTATTTGCCTAAAACATTACATCAGCGAAATGAATTTTGAACGTGAACGAGCACGTAATAAATTAAATACTATTTCCAGGAACCTAGCTGCCTGCCTCTCGCTCTCTCTCTCTCTCTCTCTCTCTCTCTCTCTCTCTCTCTCTCTCTCTCTCTCTCTGCCGCTCTATCGTTAATGCTCTCTTTCGCCCTTGCCCTGTTATCGGTGTCAATGTTTATTTTTACTTTGAATTATGTTACGCTGCTTGAAAGGTGTCGCTAGCCATACCATATAGCCCACCTGCCCCGCCTATCTTCGCCTTGCCATCTGCACAAAATATTCACTCAGCTGATGTGGGCTGCAAGCGCCGCGTTGTATGCAACATCCTACCTTTAACGAGCAATGACAGTTATTATAGTAAGCAAAGAGGAAGACCTGTTCACAGAGATATCAAAATGTCCTCTATCTATAGTTCCTTTATAGACATGTCACTCACCTACATTGTTCGTAAATTTTTAAACAGCTCAGTTAGGCCAAGGGACAGGTCACGCGAACGTTAGACAGGTTAATGACTCTTGAACTTTGTGGCTAATGCGTTTCCTGTTCATAGAGCTTGTAATGTTTTATTATTGTTATTTTTGTTTCTCTTGTTTAATAATCATTTACCGCAAAATGTGTGCTCTAACCGCAGCCATGCCCACTTTGCATTACATAAAATGTCCCTAATGTGGTTAAAGTTAATTATAAACCTATATATATATATATATATATATATATATATATATACATAAATGTATTTTCTGGTAAACATTTGCCCCTAAAGACCCAAAGACTACAATTTGAGTCATAAACTAAATGGAATTTTGTTTAAAGTAAAAGAAATTTATGAATTTGACAGGCTGCTGAAATGCATGAATCGGCGATGGACTATGAAAACAGTGTTAGTAGTTTAAATAGAGGGACATTGAAAAACTAAGAGAGAAATATTATGAGTAAGAAAGTGAAAAGGCTTATATAGATACAGACGAAGACGAACAGCTAAAAAGTCTTTAAAGGGAAAAATACAAGAAATATTTAATAAAAATTAGTCAAAAAACTTAAAGCAGGAAAAGGAGAGAGATACAGGGAAAATGTCTAAAGAAAGGAAGGGAAAATAAGTCCGTAAAGGAAACCTACGCTGAGTAGTGGAGTCTGTAGGCAAAGAAAAGAAAGAACGGTAACCAGAACAAGATAGAGTGGAAACTCAATTAATAACCTAGTTAATCAAGCTGCACACTATACAAAATGCCCCAC
This sequence comes from Drosophila navojoa, assembly GCF_001654015.2. Next base: position 1,971,818 of record NW_022045860.1, on the reverse strand, counting down.
AGTCTTCTTCTTTCCTCAGTCAAAGTCCTTAAAATGCTAAACATTGAAAAATACTACAGTTTTTTAATAGCATACGGCATTTGCCGTCGTCATTAAAGAAGGTTTAATAACTGACCCCGCATAAAGTTAACAATTGAAAGTTAATCAAAATTGGTTATTGAGCACATAAAAAAAAAAATGAAAGCAAACTTTTTACGCATAAAAAATGCATGAAAATCGTTATCCAAAGAAACGAAATAATTTTATGATAAGAGCCTTAAAGAACGTTGTAGAAGAGACAGAAGCAGAAGCTGCAATCATAAAACAAAGCACTTTTTAAATGTGACCAACGTTATTTTCACAAGACATGAAGCGTACGTATAGACGGCAAAATGTTCAGGGGGAACGCAATAAATTGAGTGGCAATGAGTGCACGCGCTCTCTCTCCCTCTCCCTCTCGCTCACTCACTCCCTCTCTCTGCGAACTGGCCGTGTGCCATGAACTTGGCCCCACTGTGCGAATGGCGTTGGCGTCGGCGTCGGCGGCGACAAAGAGATATGCTGCTGTGCTATTGGCGACAGTCTCATGTCGGCTACGCAGCTGGACAGCCAATTTGCCAAGGGGTCGGGTGTTTTATTTTTAATTGCGTATACGACGCGTTCTCCCCCTAACGCACACACACGCACATACACCTACACATCAGCAACGTGGCACAATGGATGAGCTCGTGCACAATGCCACCGCGATACGCATGTTCCTGTAAAACTGATCCCCTACGATTCGCTTGATCCAAGTGCAATAAATAATCATGGAATTTCTTTCGCTTCTCTCGTTATCCTTTGCAGGCGCAAATGGATACCGCAACCGCTGCGTAAGCTCTCGCAGAGCAAAGTGGAGAAATCACCCAATGAGAAGGCGCTCCTGAAGAAGCCCTCGGAGAAGAATCTGAGAGTGAGTATTATTTATAACACGCAATCATATTTATCTATATAAAAAAAAACATATATAGATAAATATAATATATGCTTCATTATATGTATATAATATAAAACGCTTTCTGCTCTCTAGCTAACACAGAAGCACACCGAGGAGCTTGCCGAACAGACGAGCAGCGGCGCCAGCGGAAGCGTTGGCCAATTGCCATCGCAATTCCCCAATGTAAGCGCACAGCAAACGGACTTTGAGGCCGAGGAGGAGGCCGGCTTGGAGCTGCCGCCGCCCATGAAGCCCATACAGGAGCCGCATTTGATTGCCAATGGACCGCCCGCATATCCCAAGGATCTCAAGGAGAATGCCGCCACTTTGGTGAGTGTTTCTATGTGGTCTTACTTAGACATACATATACATACATATATTTTTTATAAATGTCTGTATATATGTATTAATATAACAGAGTTTCAGTCAAAGGCTTTTTTGTGCCACATCTCTCTTGCATTGTCCTTGTGCATATATCTATATTGTGGTTGAAGATGTCTTTAGTTAGCTAGCGACATATATATGTGGTTTTATGGGTTTCTATAAATATATATTACATACGCAATTATAGCTTAGATAAATATTCACTTTATTCATTTAAATCCCAAAATGTTTCCGTAGAAAAGTCTTTAAAGATGCTTTATTAATTGATGTTTTCATTTAATTGACTTCAGTCAAGAAACTCATCAGAATTAAAAAATATATAAATATAAATAAGATTCACATTAAAATTTTATTACAAACGAAAAATATAGCAAATATTTTGTGAGTCAATTTTAAGTGTCGATGATGAGTTTATTAAAATTCGTTGTTTTTTTTTAAGTTGATATCAAGATATATTTATAGAAAAAAGAATTTTATATTGCTGTGAAGCCATACAAAACTCTAAAATTATCTTGGAAATCAACCAAGAAACTTTTTTAGTATTTAAAAATTTCCATTTTAGTTTAAATTAGTGAATTCTTTATAGAAAGTTTTCGTGCAGTACGATATCCATTCACTTCTTGCCTTTGCACTCATTTCTAATGCTAAGCACACAGCTCGTAGCAGCATCCCGGAGCAGCCGCAGCAGTTTCCTTTAGAATTGTGCTCTCAATATATAAACAGTTTGTGAATTCTTTGGCTGTTGTTGATGTTGCTGTTGCTTTGCATCCAACTTGTGGCCTTTGTGTGCTTGTGTTTGTTTGTTTGTTTGTTTTGGTCTTTAGCATGTTTGTTTAAATGTGTGTATTTCCCAATACAAATCAAAACAGTTGCCACAAACACAGGCACAGCCACAGCCGCAGCCGCAGCCACAGCCATTGGCTAGAGCTAGAGAGAAGAAAAAAACAAGGCACTGAGATACACACACACACACACACCCGCAGTGACGCGTCATGGAGCTCTTGTGCTTGGGCAATCCGAGCACGAGTTGCCTTTGCTCAATTAGAAAGCATTGCAAATAAAGCAGATCTCAGCAGGTGGTGTCGGCGGTTGGGTGGTGCTGTGGTGTGCCACCTTGCCCATAAATGCGCCACTTTATATTGTTTACACACTCATCAAGAGCAACTGAGAATGACGATGGATGGAATGGGAGGGGGCAGCGATTGGACAATGGTGGTGAGGGTGGGCACACAGTGAGGTAGGAAAGAATACTTAGATGCTCAACGCCAGCTACAATGAGGCACAACAACAATAACAACAACAACAACAACAACAACACACACACACACACCACGTAATAAACGACGCATAAATTTTGCGCAGTCAAATTAGCTGGCAAAACGCTTTGTGGCTGAATTTCACATTCAGATTTAGTTGTATATGAGTGGGTGGGTGGTTAGGGTGGTTTTTAGATGCCTCCACTGTGGTTTGCTCACTTCATTTGCATTGTGTCTGGTGTACTTTACTTCTAGACTAAGTTGCCACTAAATCTCTGTGCGCTTTATTAGCCGGAAATGTGAAAAGAAAAACACCATTTGTCATGCCCGTGGAGGAAAATGTGAAGAGTAAAAAATATATTTTTATGTGTGTGTGGGCCACTGTGAGAATTCAGCAGAATTAATGTGGGAACATATTGATTCTTTTAGTCAGGTATTTAAGTTGAAAATAGAAATATACAGAGATGAATATGGCTTATGAGGTCTTGGGGTAAATGAGCAGGGAATGTGGGTAGAGTATATGAGATTATTGTTAGAGGAGATTGTTTTATTGCAGTTTGATCAAATCTTATGATATGTATATGTTTATGACAATATATATGTATATGTTTATGAAATGCCCGCTTATCTTAGTCTACTTCTCTTAACTTATTCTGCCCTAAACTTGTATGATATTGTCTTGCATCTTCATTCTCTTAACTCTTTTCATAACTTCATTCTTCTACCTTAGATGAAGCTCTCCTGCTTTAGTCTTAATTCTTTTCCTATCTTAGCTAATTTCCATCTTTCCCATACAGCTCCATATCTAGAGTATCTATAAGTCATCATCTTTTCAGCTCTGCAATAGGATTTTTCGATTGCGGCTTTGATATTTTTGGACACTTGTTGAAGTTTGGGCGCAAATCAATGACATATCCATTACGATTAGCTCTTGAGAAATGCTCTAATGCTGAATGTCGCCATATTGTCTTTAGATGCCATTAACAAGACAAGGCAATGACTGCTCTCTCACTCTCTCACTCTCTCCCTCTGTTTGTTTGTGTGTGTGTGTGACGGCAATGCGACTTATGTCGCCATTTGGACGCCGTCGCCGACGTTGCCTTCATTTTCATCAATAAATTTAATGTCGTCTGTGTCTGTTTTTCTTTTATTCCTCCCCTTCGCTCTCTCTCTCTTTCTGCCAGTTGTCTGTCTCTCGCTCATTTTCTATTTTATGGCTTATTAGCTGAATTTAATGTAAATTCGCATTACCTTGTAAAAATTTTTGCTTGTCTTTTTTTTTTTCATTTCTTTTTGTTGCCATTTCGAATTTTAAATTTTGTTTTTATTTTTTTTTTTTTTTGCGTTTTGTTTTTGAGTTTTTGTTGCTTTTCCGTCTGTTTGTTTATCTGTCTTTCGGAACAGGGGTGTGAACTTATTGTTGTTAACCCAGTTAGGTCGGCTAGCATATTTGTATAGTATTATTATTATCGATGCATTGTTGTTGCTGTGCTAACTCGTTTTACTTTTTGGAAACAATTGGCAATTGGGTTTTCAGGTTGTCTTACCTTTGTTTAATTGCCCCTGCCCAAAAGTTATATTTCTTATTTATATATTTACATATCCATTAAATTTTAATAGTCCCTTGTTGTTCCTGTTTTTGTTTTCCTTTCTGGTTTTTTTTTTTCTGCTCTGACATCAGCCAATTGCAAACGTCGCCTTGAGCAGTTGCCACGCCCCGCTACAGGTCACCCTCTTGACCTAATTAGACGCGGTGCCAAACGCATTTGGCAACCTTCTTCATTATCCATGTTAAATTCAATGCTTGCTCTTATCAGAATCGCATAATCCAATTAGGAAAACGCACGAATTAAATGTCTGACCTTCAAGTGCGCTAATTCCATTGAATTTCAATTTGTTTAAGTGACTCAACAGCCAGAAAGGGCCCTAAGCTGTTTTTAAAATAGTCTTGAAAGTGCTTGCATTTATTTCCACTCAGAATTACTTAACTCTTCTGCCACTAAATTGCCGTAAAAGCACTTAAACTATATTATTTATACAGGGTATATTATGACGAAGGGCACCTCGATACTTGACATACTCAAACTGATGAAATAGTACAATTTTAATGCTGCTTTAGGGTCGATGAATAACCAATTTTAAGAGGGTATTATGATTAATCATTTTCCTGCCCTTTAAGAATCTGATTTTAGTGGAAGTATTACGAAGTGGCTGGCAAAAACTTTTAAATGTTTGCTCTGTAGGATATTTATTTATGATGAATCTTGTTTTATAACTTGGTAACTGCTGTGGCACCCTTTTAAGCAATTGCTGATATGATTACAATGATATACAATCATTATAATTATCTATCAGCTGTAGAACTATTGATTTACGGGGTGTGCGATAGTCAAAGAGCGCTGTACTTGTCTAATAAAACATTGTGAAAACAAATTACAGGGTATACGCATGTCAAGCAACATTATGATTGCGAGTTAAGCTGATATTTAATATTATTTTTACCAGTTTAATTGATAAAAGCTTTACAGTGTGTTCTTTTTAATCTAGGATATTTGTTAGTTTAGCCAAATATATTTTCTTAGTAACATATTCGATATTTTATTACGATTAATTTAACTTAAATTAGCGCTTACACACCATAGACTGAAGAATTTGCGGATTAACATTTTCTAGGGTATATCCTAGTCGCTCATTTTTTTTCTAGTGTATTTTCTTTGATATCGTAGGTGTTTTTTAATGTATGCGTTTAAGAGTTTATACACACAATAAAAACGACAAGCCTATATAAGAACAGCTCGCTCTTTCTTCTCACTCTCACTCGCTCGACACTCTACACTCTCCCTCTCTCTTTGTCTCTCATAGTCTCCCTGGGGCTCTCACTGTCTGCTTGCTCAATTGTATATTCAATACAATTATTTTAACGCTTGTCCACAATTTGCGAAGCGTTGATTGAGAGTTTCTTTGATTGCTGTGTGTGGTGAGCGAAATTGTGTGCGTGTGTATGAGCACAAACACACACACACACATAAAAATTATGCGTACCAACTACCGAAAGCCCTGACACAGGTCATATAGTCAGTTAGTTATTTAGTTGGCGTTCGGATGTGCAGTTCGTTTCGTGTCATGAATTTGGGCTCTTGTCACAATGACAAACAGATCCCCCAGCCTTATAAAGAGTGCAACAGCAACGCTGAAAAATTAAAATTTTATTATAGACAATTATACGAAATTGGCGCGTGATAGCCAGAAAAAGGAGAAGAGGAAGAAGAAGAAGCGCGAGAAGAGAAGATAAAAATAAAATTCATAAATAAAAGCGAATTATTGAAAAATATAAACACGTGCGATGAGCTGCTTTCTGCGCCTATTCGTAAGTCTGAAAATGCAGCGAAATGCAAGCAAGAGTGCATTAGTCGAATGTGTGTGACTAACAGATACCCTAAGTGTTGTTAGGAGTGTAGAAATGCTGTCGTATGTGCCAGTGAAGAAGAAGATGCCGGAAATATTGTGAGAAAATCGCTTAGAATTATTTTAAAAGGGGAATCGATTGTGTGTGACTAACAGATGCCTTAGAAATATTGTACAATTTTTGATTATGGCTGACTAGCAGATACCCTACATAAAATGTCGATGTGTAGTCGAATAAAAGTGAAGAATTGTGAACAAAAAACGACATAAATAAACATTCATCTGTGCCTGTGTTATGAGACATAAAGTTTGAAAAGATTTCTTTCTTAAAATGTTTGTCAGATATATTAAGATTATATAAATCGAATGAATGCTCTATATGTTTTATGCACTTTGCTACATTGCAACTGCAATATATAAATAGTTTTTATTTATTTAAACCGTATTCTATATAAAAAGATCGTAATACACTTTTGTTAGTGTACTTCAAAGTAAAATTCACGTAATTTCAGACGCTGATGACTCGTGGCTTGGTCAAACGCAAATCTTATCGCAAAATAAACAAAGGCAGGCAAAAATACTATGCTATGAATATACATACATATATCTAACTATATATGTATATTTATATATATGCACCAACTTCGAACTTAAAAGAAACCCAAAGAGCCACAAGCGATTTTTACACAATTTTTATCTGCAATTTGCAAGCTGACAAAAGTCAACAAATATTGGCTCAGTGTATATTGTATTTACCATTTGACAGCTTTTGCCTTTAAGCCTTTGCATGCAATAATTATTGGCTAAACATTTTAGGTATTTGATTTTTATATATATTTAAAAAATAAACCTTAAAAATAATTCTCTGATTCAATAATTTTGTTTAGAGAAGTAAATCAATTTCCCATTGAATTAAAAATGATATACAAAAATTTTGATTATTGACGAATACGTGAAAAATGTGAGCATCTCTCAAAGAATAAACACTAAACAATTGCATATTTCTTGCATACAGTGAACTCTCGAATAGGCGCACTTTTTAAAAAACTTTACTAAAATAAAATAAAATAATTAATAATAATTAATAATAAATAATTAAAATGAAATAAAGAAATTTTGTACATTTTTACGAAAATAAATAAATAAATAAATAGCCAATAAATAAATAATAATAATAATAAAATTAATATAATATTAAAATAATATATACAAATTTATCGAAAGAAAAAAAAAATAGTTATAATTCTGAAAGAAATATTTAATATAATCTAAAATTTTCATTTAATGATTTAAATAAAATATATTATATATTCAACTTTTATTCAGTCTCTCTAGACTGTATTTTAAAATTGTGTTTTGCCAGCCCTAATATAAACACCTGCTATTTGCTATTTGCCTGCTGATGATGATATTTGTTTACAGCGAAAACGGGCAGAACTTCTAGCTCGACGTGTAGTCTTACCTGTAGTTTGTGTTCGCATTCACAGTAAAAACAAAAAAACAAACCTTAATGCAAATATGCGAATTCCTTGGCCTTAGCCGAGGCGCAGTTCAGAGAAAAGTTTTTCAATTAGAGCCCGTTGGAAATCCAAGTTTCAATTGAATTTAACATATTTGCATTTCGAGTGGACAGCAGCTGCTGCAAGCTGCATCAACTGCTTGTGTATACTGTTTCTAATGCTGGTTTCCTTTTCCGTTTCTTGTTTCTACTTGCAGACGAGCACGGGCAAGATAGAGGGCAATCCGCTATCGGAAATTGAACAAATTGTCAGAATGAGCCGCGTAAGTACAGTTGAAGAGCTTGAATCGACATTGTTGTAAGACTTCGATTGCATTCTAACTTCTTGCTACATGACAGGAACAACACGAATCGAACAGCCGCGTCGATGGCAGTGCGGCAGGTGAGGCTGGCAACGAGGGCGCTGCCATAGACAATGCGGCCACCAATGGACGTGCCCATTCAAATGCCGAATTGGGATTTGTGCAGGATAACAATGACAAGGTAAGCATCGCATGCCACCTGAACAAAAGAAGCGCAAACTAAGCGAAATCGATTTATAGAACAAAACAGATCCCAGCGATAGCAAAACGAGCGCTCTCAACAGACGTCAATTGGCCTTAAATGAGCTGGTGGCTACCGAGGAGTCGTATATCCAGGATCTGTCCAAGATAGTCAATGGGTAAGTCAGTCGAATTGAGCCAGAGCTGCTTCAAGCTGCAATTTATAATGTGTATCGAATTACCTTTGCAGCTACATGGAAGAAATACACAACAAGGACATACCTAGACCGGTGGACTTGTTGGGCGGCAAAATGGATTTGGTATTCAATAACATCAAAGAGATCTACGAATGGCATAGAGAGTGAGTTAAGCATTTCTAACATGCTTGAATTACGGTTAACTAACTACTATTCTTTTCGTCTTTTTTTGTATTTTTAGTAAATTTTTAATATTGTTGCGCCAGTGTCAAAAGTCACCAGCTGAGCTGGGTCCGCTCATCGAGAGCTCTGCCAAAAAGTTCAGCATGTACTATTATTTCTGCAGCAATAAGCCATTATCAGAGTTTATAGTCAATGCGCATTATCAGTATTTCGATCAGATACGCCAGAAACTGGGACATCGCATGGATGTAAGTGCAATTGCTTCAAATAATTCATCAAATATATTAATTCGATCTCTCTCTCCGTTTGCAGTTGAGCACTTTGATCATAACGCCCGTGCAGCGCATCACAAAATACGTGCTGCTGATCAATGAGATACTGCGTGAAACGAAGCGAGCGGGTCTGCAAAACGAGGTGGCCACGCTGATGAAGGCCAGCGAACAAATGAAGGATGTCGTTAAGAAGGTCAACGATATGATGATGGTGCTGCGCGGACTGCAAGATTTCGATGGGGAGCTTACGGCCCAGGGCAATCTGTTCCTGCAGGGCACACTCACCTGTGCCATCGATGCGGGCCAGAAGCAACGCGAACTACAGGTGTTTCTATTCCAACAGGTCATCATTTTTGCGGACATACAGAAGCAAAAGACGCAGTTTAGCAGTCCCGTATTCAAATATCGTACGCATATACAGGTGAGCTAGACCGACATCAAAATTTAACACTTTTTATATAGAGTATTAATTGATTCTCTTCTAATGACAGTTGAATCACATGCAGTTGCATAGTCTGAAGGACAGCTCGTACAGTTTTCGTATCAAATCGACGGATCCAAATAAGCCACCCGTTTCGATTGAGTGCCGGGCGAGCTCGGAGGCCAGCTACAACGAGTGGTTGGACACGCTGAACAAGATAGTCAAGCAGCAGAACGATTTAATATTAAAGCTTATCAATCCACTCAGCAAATGAAACACACACATACACACCACAGCCACCACACACACACGCGCAGTGTTGAATTCCAAATGAAAACAAAACTTATATAAGAAAATTACTGCAGTCTATGCTGATTGTAGTTTCCTTAGAAAATACAAAACAAAATGTTTTGGGTCCATCCGCAAAATAAGAAAACAACTTTGTCTGATTCACACACACACACACCAACACACACATACTCAAGTCCTAATTTGTATGTAGCTTGTAATTTATTTATTTTTGTTCATGCTCCAATTTTTATTTTACATGTACGAGGGCTGTTTGAAAAATTTCCGAATCATGTGAAATGAACAAACAAAAGGGAAATTTAATTTATTTAAATTAATATATATTTTCTTTAAATGCCAATTTTTGTAAACTATTCTTGTACTGCTTTCAAAACTGTTTTTTTTTTTTATGATTTTTCTTTTTCGTGTTAAATGCAAAGCAAAAGTATTATATGCTCAAGAATACGTATATATGAATATAAATATTATATATATGATGTGCATTTCTTAAATTAATTTCCTATTTTCAAAATACTTTTACTTTATATTTTATATATTATACATTTATATTTTTCCTACAAAGAAATTACTCACAATCAAAGAGCAATACACGAAATACTTAAAAAGAAAAGCAAATTAAACAAAACATAAGAAGAAATCAAATCAACAAAAACAAAATAAAATCCAACCAATTACAATTTATATACATAAAATATATATATATATATAAAGGTTAATTAAAGTATTTAATGGGTACGTTTAGTTTTAGGTTCATTTGCATGTTTAGTTATTTAATTAATTTAACCTAATCGAGGTGATTTCTGTAATTATCTTTAAACATAACAAAACGAAACAAAACAGTGCAAGAAACATTTTGAAATTAATTTAAGTTTGCTTTAGATTATGTTTATATGCAAAAAACATACACGTATTTGTACTTTATACATATATACGTATATTTTTAATATATATAAAATATTTAAGCTTTAAAAGTAAATCAAAAGAAAAGAAATCAAACGGAATAGACATTTTCAGTTTTTAATTTAATTATGTAATAAAAGTAAATAAGCATTAAATCTACTCAGATATGAAAAGAAATTTGGTTTTATTTTTTTGTATTCACTCAATATGATTTTATTATGTTTCAAACATCATTCTTATTAACCAACCCATACACATTCACAACTGTCAGCCCCAATGTTTATTATATATAATGTATATTATATATATTTATAGAGAGGTAACAAAATTTAGTTTTTGTTTCTAATATTTAAAAAATTTTTTTAAATGGAAAACTTGACAGACTCTATATAATATCTGTCTTCGGTGTGCGTTATGTTTTCTTAGTTAGATAAGTCGTTTCTAGGGGCGTGTACAGAATAAAAGCGTATGCGATAAGTTGGTTTGACAGTTAATATATATACTCTCATATATTGGTCAAGTCATATACACATTAAAATGGACCAGGATTTGATTAAATGTATAAAAAAAAAAAAAGCAGAAACAAACTTGCACTTGAGAAAGTTACTAAACGGTTGTTTAAACGATTTCATTTTATAATCAGTTTTCATAATATATCTTTTAAAACACACACACATACATACACCGTGAACTATTCTGATCAGCAAAGAAATGAAGAAAACACATACATATATCAAGCATAAATCTAAACAATAAATATTTAGCATAGCTAAATACGTCAGCGATTGAAGAAGTTTTTGAAGACAGAGAAAAGCGTTTGAAAATGTATTTTTTTACATGAACCTCCGGCATTAATGATGAATAATGATAATGATGATGAACGATAATGATTAAATCTTAAAGAGAAACGCACATTGAACCAGAAATTTAACGGCCACATCTTTTTCTACATCTTTTGCACCGTACACAAAAAAAAAAAAAAAAATACACTGAAAAAAATAAATATTAAATAACATATTGATATATACATCTCTTAACATGAATTCTATGTAACATAATTGAATTATAAATTATGCAACTTATTACTTAAAACTTATTGTTGTACTTTAAATAAAAATATAAAAAGTAAAACTGTTACCAAAGTAGGAGGAAATGGGGAAGTTCGATAGATAATTGTGGTAAAAATTTTTGGTGTGCGTATTTTTATGTATAATAAATATACTTGATGTATTGAAGCATTGATTATAGTAAGAGCATCAAATAAACGTGTTAATCTGTGTTTTAGCCAAGTAAGCAAACAAAATGCCGATATAAACAAAAAATAAATCAGCAAGAACAAAAACAAATTGCAAACAAAACAGCAACATATATTTATAGTATATATATATTTATCGAAATACAAATTGTATGTACCCAAAACAAACATAAGCATGTAATCTGAATTTAAAATTTTCAAAAAGCGTAATAAATGAAAATGTAGATGAACACAATTTATGAATATTCAATTTCCAACGGGCATTTCAAATTGTTCGCTCAATCACATAGCAGTCAGCTTTTGGCTGTCTGCCGGCAAAGTAGAGTGAGTATATATATCAGTGAGTACCTTGACGGGGTGGTATTTTGAGCAGGCTGGCATCTCTTCGAATTCTGCCAAGTAATGCAAAAGCGTCGCAGCAGCAGCTGCAAAGAAATTCAATAGATTTTCATTTCACAATTTGTTAAAAATAAAAACATAATTTTGTTTGCAAGTTATGGAAGAGCTACGCAAACATTTATCCAAGGTAAACGTACCGTGTGGAAATCCACCAATTTACAAAGACGAATGCGTCTTCTCCTACGACAATCCGGAGACGCCGACGGGCCTCTACGTCTGCCTGCAAAGCTTCCTCGGCTTCGGGGAGGCGTACGTGAATGAATATGCCGCTAAAACCGGAAATGTTGTGTTCTTGCACATTAAACGCGAACGGAAACTGAAAGCTGGCGAGTCCAATGTGAAGGCGCAGTTGGACGAAGCGGAAGCCGGGCCGGAGCGAAAAATTACGCGCCTTGCCATTGGCGTCGAGGGCGGTTACAATGAGACTGATTTGGCTAAGAAGTACGAGATTAAGGATACGTACAGCATTGTGGTGGCCCCCCATCTGGATAAGAAGCTGCCCTATCCAGATCCCGAGCTGCCCATGCGTGTCACCCAAGCGGTGGAGGCAATCATTGAAGCAGATTCTGCCATAGCAAAGCTTGAGAAGGCCACACTCACAGGTAAGCGAAAGCATTAGTCATCATCTACTAAAACAGTGACTGGAGACATCTGTAGCAACAACTTTATACTTGTATCGGTGCAAATATTTGCCCCTACTATGATTGAGTGAGACAGTCATTACTCTTATTCGCTTGCACCACATACGCTCTGCGTTTGTTTATTCTCAATTGCTCAAGCGGCTGTGCAATAAGATTGAGGACGATGACCGCTGCTCTTTTATTCTCTTGCAATTTAGCACTCTCCCTAGGGCGAGAAAAAGCTCATATAGAATTTAGTGCTGATTGTGACATTTATATACTGAAGCTAGTCCCACTATCTTTCCAGGCACATGGGATGGTGAGGTGCGTCAGGCCTCGAAGTACGCAGAGAATCTTCAACAGCTGGATAATGGAAAGAAGATACCGCCAGCTGGCTGGCAGTGCGAGAAATGCGATCTGACCAACAATCTGTGGCTGAATCTAACAGACGGCTCCATCTTGTGCGGACGCAAGTTCTTTGATGGCAGCGGAGGCAATGATCACGCTGTGGAGCATTATCGAGAGACTGGCTATCCGCTGGCCGTTAAGCTGGGCACCATTTCGGCCGACGGCAAATCGGATGTATTCTCCTACCCGGAGGACGATATGGTCTTGGACCCGTACTTGAGCAAGCATTTACAGCACTTCGGCATCAACATGGCGGCCATGCAGAAGTGTGAGAAATCCATGGTCGAGCTGGAGCTAGAGATTAATCAGCGCATTGGTGAATGGTCAGCGCTGACGGAGAGCGAGAGCGAGCTGCAACCGCTGGCCGGACCTGGCTATACGGGCATGCGAAATCTGGGCAACTCCTGCTACATAAACAGCGTGATGCAGGTGCTCTTTGTCATACCAGATTTCCAGAAACGTTTCGTTGGCAGCGGCGCCGATCAGTACTTCAAGAACTTTCCCAGTGATCCGGCCAATGATTTCAATATACAGATGGCCAAACTGGGCAATGGATTGCTCTCGGGAAAGTACAGTAGCTTGGTGGGTAACACGCTGGACATGGAGCACATGACGGGCATCTCACCGGCCATGTTTAAGAATATTGTGGGCAAGAATCATCCCGAGTTTAGCACCAAGCAGCAGCAGGACGCCAATGATTTCTATTTGCATTTGTTAACACTGCTCGACCGCAATTCCCGCAACCAATTCAATCCTGCGGATGCTCTCAAATTCCAGCTGGAGGATCGTGTCGAGTGCATGGCCAGTCACAAGGTCAAATATAAGACCCGTGAGGAGTACAGCTTCCGACTGCCAATTCCCCTTGAGCAGGCCACCAATCTGGATGAGGTGCGCGAGTATCTGGAGCGAGAGCAGGCAGCACGAGCTAGCGGGCAACGTCTGCCGGATCGAGAGCTGGTGCGGCACAAGGTTCCGCTGCAGGCATGTCTGGAGCGTTTCTTTGGCAACGAGATCATCGACCAGTTTTATTCGACGGCCATAAATGCCAAGACGACGGCCAAGAAGACGACGCGCATGGCCACCATGCCGGATTTCTTGATGATTCATCTGGGCAAATTTACGCTGGGTGATGATTGGGTGCCCAAAAAGCTTGATGTCTCGGTGGATATGCCGGATGAGCTGGATCTTAGTGTCTGGCGCTCCAGTGGTCCTCAGCCAGGAGAAGAACTACTGCCTGAACCTGCAGCAGCAGCGTCTCCGGCGTTTGTTTTCGATGAGAATGTGATGTCGGAGCTAGTCAACATGGGCTTCCCACAGGAGGCATGCAAACGCGCCTGTTTCCATACTCAGAACATCGGACTGGAGGCTGCGTCCAATTGGCTAATGGAGCACATTGCCGATGCGGATATCTCCGATCCATTCGAGGTGCCAAATAATCGCATTGGTGATGGCGCCGCCTCCGCCTTCGTTGCCAATCCTGAGTCACTGGCCATGCTTATGAGCATGGGCTTTGGTGAGCGCCAAGCGACTGCCGCCCTCAAGGCCACCGATGGTAATGTGGAGCGAGCCACCGATTGGATCTTCTCGCATGCCGATGCCGGCATCGATGATGCGCCAGCGGCTGCACCCGCTTGCACCACAGCCGCCGCAACTGCAGCGGGGAGCTCTTATCGCGATGGCCCCGGAAAATATAAATTGGTGGCGTTCATCTCTCACATGGGCACCTCAGCCCAGGTGGGACACTATGTCTGTCACATACGCAAACAGGGCGAGTGGGTGATCTTCAACGACACCAAGGTGGCCAAATCACAGAATCCACCCAAGGATCTGGGCTACCTGTATTTGTATATGCGCGATGAGTAGAGCAGCGGCAGAATTTGAGATGATCTCCCCCAAGCAGCAATTTTTAGGATTTGTATGAATTATATAAAATACAAACATATATAAATATATATAATTGAAAGATGAAATAAAAGCAAAGCATTTGCAACAGCAAAACCCAAGAATCTACCCTGTCGGGTTATAGTGAATCCTAGCGAATCCCCTGAGGCGTTAAGAGAAAGCTGCATGGAGCAGCTAGATAAGCGTAAGCATGAGGACTTCCTCATTTCACCCTATGTCCTTCCCCATTTCCAACATATCTGCATTTAAGCTTAACTTCGGTTCAGTCCCATCAGACTCCTCCTCATTTGCTGCTCTTAAACATTTATTCACTCATCTTTCTTGTTTGCCAGCAACTCCTGGACAATCTCATTGAGACGATCCGCAAACGCTCCAAAGGAGAACTTTTGTTGCACTCGCTTGTGGCCCAGTTCGCCCATCTTCAAACGCAAAACCTCATCTTTGAACAGCTGATGCATGGCACCGCCAAAGCTTTTATCCTGGTTATCGCACAGAAATCCAGTGGAGGAGTGCACAACCGTTTCAGTGGGTCCACCACTGTTCAGAGCGACCACCGGCTTGCAGAAATACATGCCCTCCAGTGGCACAATGCCAAAGTGCTCGTTCTCCGGCGTATAGAGCAGGCAATGTGCGGAATACAGCAAATTGCATTTCTCCTCATCTGTGGGCGAGCGCAGCAGCACCACGTGCTCTTCTAAGTGCAAATCAGCTGTGATCTGCTCCAGCTCTGCGAAGTGTTCCACATTCTCTGTGCAACGCGTATCATAGCCACCGGCAATGATCAAACGGCATCTCTTGAAATCTGGCAAGGGTAGCAAATCCCGGAGCAGGTTGAGGGAATGCAAAGCCAGTGCATGATTCTTCTTGCGTTCATAGCGATTGATGTCCAGGTAGATGAAGGAGTTGCGTGGCACACGTGGATGCACAGGCTCATCCAACAATGCCGATCGCTGCTCCAGCTTTCGCATCATTTGATCGAAGTACTGGGTATGCAATGAAGGATAAAGAACATCGGGAACGACCTGAAGCCGTCGGAATGTGTCCTGGAAGACGCGCAATGTGAACTTGGAGTTCACTAATACCTTATCAGCCTGGCCAATGGTCTGCTCCTCCAGCCAATTTAAAGGTGTTCGATATAAACGCTTCAGCAGACCCTCTCGACTACTCAGCAACTGATCCGGATAATGGCAATAGAAGAGCACACGAGGCCGATGGCGCGCCAGTCTCAATATTGGCACGCACACAGAAATCAAATCACAGACAACCACATCCACCTGCTTACGCTCAGGCATAAAGAAACTGGCATAGAACGCCGCATAGATCATCCGTACATAGGCACAAATTGCATAGAATCGTCCGAAGAGCTTGCGTGGCAGCCAATCGCCGACAATCTGTACGGGGAAGCTACCATCGGCAGTTTCCTTGAAGCAATGCGTGCTGTCATGATGATTAGTCAGAAAGCTGACCTCGTGACCGCGCTCCTTTAGTGCTAGGGCGGCGTCCACAACGAGACGCTCGGCGCCTCCTATTCCCAAATCTGGATGAAGAAACAATACTCGCACCATTTTCTTGCTACAAGTAAACAAACATACATAATAATAAATATTACATGAACAACATAAGCATCAACTATTTAACATACCCAAATGTCAAGCAAATTGCATTATATTTAAAAATAAACAAAATCAACTCAAGATTGTATATTGGATCTTCAGCACCTATCGACACGATACAAACAAGAATATTCAATAGTTATCGATAGCCTGTCCGACTGAGTATCGATACGGGTTCTTGCTGGCAATCCTAGAATAAGCAGCTCCAAACGCGTTTTGGCATTATTTAGTGGTAACAAAGACGCTGTGCTCGCATTTCGGCCCGTGTTTGCAAACGAACGCATTAAATTTTCTGTAAAAATCGAATTAATTTATACAATTTTAATTAAAAGTGCTGCCGCCTTGAAGAGGCGTTGTCAGCGGTGTGTCGCTACAAATTCTTACGCGCACACATAAAGAAATATTTATATGTTGAGACGTTTCATCCAGTGGGATGATGCAGCCGCCAATTAAATTGCCAACAAGCGCAGGCATCGACATCGACAACCAGCGCGCCTCCTTGTTGTTGCTCAACAAATAGAATACTCTAAAGTATAAACGTATTTCACAAAATAGAAGCTACAAGTGTAATGTTGTTGTGACACCCATTAAAGCAAAAACAAGAAAAATCAACCAAACAACCCGCCTCGGCTCCTTCTCGGCTGTTAGCAACGGCTGCGATTAGCCCAACTGTAACAAAAACACAATTCCTAAACACAGACAGCCACACATACATTCTTACACAGAAGTGCATATAAAACAAACAGTTATTTGCTGGGCCACGTATCTAGCAAATTTCACGAGATGCCCAAAATCTATGTGAAGAAGCCTTTGGCGGGCCTCGTCATTCGCAATCGAGCGCACAAAAGCAGCATATTTACCGTAAGTAACAAATACCTATATACATCAGTGAATATGCATATGTAGATACAATTATATATTAGCTTAGTATTATGGATATGTATATATTAAAACGTATATGTGTAACAGCGTGAGTACACTGAGCCCCCCTTATAAACACACCTGTGCAACTGATATAATAACTACAGCAAAATATAGATAAAGCCAACCTATCGTCTGGTCAGCTATGCTATTGAACTGTTATAACTGTTATTGGCTATTCACCGAAGAAAACTGAAATATGAATTAATTTATAATTAAATATACATACATATATATATGTAATATTAAAATATTAGTATATTAAAATAAAATATCTTTTATAAGCATACTAACACATATCATACCATTATATAATTTCTACAAATTTAGATAAACTTCCTATGTATATCTTAAATTAAGATAAAGTATACAACCATATTATAAATTTTTAAGAGCTTTGATTACTTTATAAGACTTTTACAATTGTGGGTGAGTCTGGAAAACCCAAATGAACGAAGAAGCCCCGGAACATAGTACAGTATATGTATTCTTATACCAAAAATATGCTTTGATAATATTACCCTCGTACAGCTTCATTACAGCTTAACAAAGTTAATATAAAGCTAGATGACTGGAAAAATTTGGTATCTGGTAATTGGGTAATTCCCGAACCACTTACTGAGTATGTACTGTAGTTAATTTGAAGTATGCCAATAAGCAAATTGTTATCAGACGCTGGCGCTCACGCTTTATTTCGACATGAATCACGCCTCGTGTGCCGTGCGCTTAGTCCGCATTAGAGAAAATTAGAAAACGACTTAAAACGCTTCAATTGCTTATTCCAATAATTGTGATTGCGTCCAATTTTAGTGAATATCTTTTCAATTTTATTTTGGTTATTTTCCTCTTATCAACATGCGATATTGTCTATAAATCTTTGTGACCCTAATCAGAAAGTCAAATAAAATGAACAGCAGAATGTGCGACGCATGTCATCATAGATATAGTTTGTATACATAGTATGTAATCAACTATAATGTACGGTTATAAAGAAATATCTATTCCCAAATTAGCAAATATGGAACCCTTTAAAAAACTTTGTATAAGTTGATAAGGAGATATTTATTTTCCTTGGAGTTATTCATTAGTCATCAACCCGCTGACATCAGCAAAACTTGCGTGCTACAATATATAATGAGCACGATAGTGGCTCAACAATTAACATTTTTTTAAAATAAAAATATATAGCTCAAAATCGTAGTCTCATTATTACATATTTTACATTTAGTTCTTCTATATAATTATTCAAAGATTTACATACATATATCACTGCTCAAACAGAAAACGTTGCATATGTGAGCGTGCACTGTGTGTGAGTAAGAGCAGTTAGTTTGTTTCCATTGCAAGCACAGTCATATGCTTGCCAGCACTTGTCGGCTGAGAGAGAATGAGAGAGCGAGGGAGAGATGTAGCGAAGAGCGCAAGATCTTGAATATTTGTGTGTCAAATTTCGTAATCAATTCAACGTTGACCTCTTCCAGCAACCACTTGTTTAATGGGTGGGAGCGAGAACGACGCAACTGTCGCTCGTGTTCGGCTTTCGCTTTCGTCAAAAAGCTGCTCTGTGTGTTCTGGTTCTGCCTTTTGTGTTTTGTTTTCTGTTTTTGTTTTCGGGTTTTATTATGTATGCTCCATATTAGCTCATTAAGATGTGAAAAACTATAAGTGGAATTGTTGTTTGTTTTCTTCTGCCTTATTGCTTGAGAGTGCAATGAACTTTGCCAAGTACCTTCACAATTTGTCACAATGAGCGCGTCTAATGAGGCGGAGCTGTTAAATCAGCACCCTATATATGTACATTCTATGTATGCATATGTACATACATATAGTTATAAATATTTTTGTAATGCGTGCGCGTGTAAATGTTACATTAATCACAATTTTTCCCAACCCAGTTCAGCTCCAGGGGCCAACTACAGCGCGTAATTACACAGCTACAAACATATACACAAAATGTGGAACAACACTCGCCGGAACAAGCGAAACTCTACTCTTGCCTCTTCCACTCCTTATTCTACTAACCCGTTCCCTTCGCTTAGCTATACATATTTAATGCTGTTATGTTAACTGCGAAGTCTAATTTCAAGAAAATTAGACGCTAACTCTACACGCAGTTAAAAGGCAGCCAGCCTGTCGCCATGTTCGTATGCACACTATACAGCAAAAACAGGTGCACAGAATTCTAATATATATAATTTCTTGAGAGAAATTAAGTAATCATAAACAGGTAAAAGGCTAAACTTAGGTATATGTATAGATTATCACTATCTTACTTAATCCAAACTTCTTGCTGCACAGTGTAATGAGCACATTACACATACGTCAGTTCGAAGTAGTAATAACTATTGTTGTTGGGCGCAGTTAATTTACTTAATGGCTTTCGCATAGTAATTTTAGTAGCCTTGAACTTATTTAAGGACTTTTAGTTCGAATTTGATTTCGTAAATAATTTTAATGGCAAAGTAGAATAATAATAAAGGAAATTAACAAATAGCCTAGCTAATGCCTCAGAATAATTTGAATTTACTATACAGGGTGGCTTCCTAGTCGTTCATATCCCCGAAAACAATCATTGAACTCATTCACAATGAGCCAAGAAATATTTCCTTTTTTGGTGCATTTTGTGGCGCTAAGCTTTCATTCATAAAATGAGCGCGCAGAATCTACAAAGAAAGCGAAATGAAAACGCGTGCGGCATTTGTTGCAGCTTTTTGGCTTCGCCGTCAGCGACCAAGCGGATGCCTGTAAAGAGA
Organism: Drosophila navojoa; assembly: GCF_001654015.2. The sequence goes on along the minus strand of NW_022045860.1, from coordinate 1,951,664 downwards.
GTCGAAAGCTTTGGCGCTCTCGCTCGTCTCTCGGTCTCTTTGTCTCTCTTGTGCGTCGGGTGCGCGTGTACGAGCTGTGCACCCGCAAGTGACATGCAACAGAAGCTGCAACAATAGCAACAACAACAAACAAGTGTGCAAACAAACAAGGGAATTAGTAAACATGGAATGGGAATTATTATGGGAAATTTAATGCAGACGCGAAAGCAGGTTTATGGAGCAAATATGTGCGAGCGAAAGAGCAAAGAGTAAGAGAGACAGACACGAAAGTGAAATAATCGAAGCTGAGCTTTAATGTGTGGGAGTTGGGCTACGTGTGCGTGCGTATGCCTGTGTAAGTGAAAGTCAATTGGCACCGGGAAATTGTGGAATTGAATAAACAATGCTTAATAATTTATAACGATTTTATCGAAATGCTCATGAATTATTATACTTAATATTAGTTTGCTTTCTTATTTGTTTAACACATATACTTGTGCTTTGATTTTCCCCTCGTTTTTTTAGCTAGTCGAAATAATTATACATGAAAAGCTCTGTGCGCCTCAAAAGCTTTACGGTTCGCACGCAAAAATTGCATACAAGAATGGGAAGAAAATAAGTTGTCGACGCTTTTCCAGCTGAGTACAACGCAGCATGTGGAAAAGCGCACAACTATCTCGGAAAACCTTCTCGCATCTTTTTGTTATTATTATCATCAACCTGGCCATCGTTTTCGTTTAACAAAAGAAAAATATACACAAAAATATTTCGTTTAATATTTCATTTGAGTTTTCTTTGGTTTCATTCAGTTTTTCGCGTGCCAATTCGATCGGAGCGCGGCGTTAAAACAAATAAACGATTGTGTACAAATATATTAAATCAAACAATAACTAAATGTGAAATATATATCAACAAAAAATATATTTCAATGAACTATTATTTAAATAATATGTTACAATTGTAACAAAGTGTATGTGTGTGTGTGCGAGTGTGTGTGCCTGCCTGCAGTTTGACTGTAAGTAAAAAAAGAAAGAAAGAGAGTGGAAAAGGAAAAACTATGTGGAAAAATTTAAACTTCAAATGCTGCCACGCATCATCGTCATTGTTGTTGTTGCTGCGTTACGCAAAATATTTTGTAACTGTACTTAAGTGTGGCCAACGTACTTGGTGTGGCATGTGGCATGTGTCTCACTTCTCTTGTTGGTCCTCTGCTCTTTGTTGTTGCTGCTGTCTGGCATTCAGCGCTATTTTTCGAGTCTGCCTTAAGACACGACCGAATGTCGCCATATACCCAGCCATATACACGCACACACATACACAACACGCGTCGATACACGCACACGCATTTGCCTTTCGTGTTGTTTTCCTTGAAGAAGGTCACTCAAACTTGTCTTTGCCGCCCACCAAGCCACATTGTGCCTCTCTTTGCTCGCATCCTCTCCCTAGCTCCACGCTGCGTCCTTTCTCTACTTTCACTGCCTTGACCAGCATTCGCTTCTGTTGGCTATTGTTTCTACAGTCCTTTACTGCTTTCTTTTTTCTGGAATATTTAGCATTTGTAGCGCTTTGCTGCAAGCAGATTTACATTAAAAAAGTCTTTTGTTGTGGCTGTTCCATGCCATACATTCATTATCCATTGTGTAGCCATCTATCTCGACTCAGCTCATTGCACTGCCTTTTGTGTGGTTTGCTTAGGTTTATGACGAAATCAAAATGGCTCATAAAATGAGCTGCGGTCATGCCTCCCTTTTTTAGCTGTGCTGCCTGCCCCCCCTCCCCGCCCACGCTGACCTCAATTGCAGCGCTCCCCAAGCATCAACATATTTGCATACAGCAATCAAATGTTTATCGTAATTGTATTCTTAATCATGATTCTCTTTCTTAATCAATTTGTTTATTAGAGCTTATGGGCCACGTGTCGTATACATAATATGTGTGGAGAAAGTCATGGATATCCTAATGAATATATATATTTTTTTGTTGCAAATTTTTACGATTTTTATTGAGTTTTTTTAAAGAATATTTAATTATTTAATTTTTAATAATTATATATATTAAATATTTACAATAATATATTGTACTCATTCAAGGGAAGATTAAAATGTTCATAAATCTAGAAGAATGCATAGATACCAAGTGTCATATACTTAATTGTCATCATTATCGCGTTCTATACGACTGCGGATTTACTGCATCAAACCTTTTGAAACTTTATAAGCGGCCTTCCCTTCCTTCCTTTGTGAAAATCTACACTGCATAAAAGTAAAAGTTTGTTCAACAGAAGATACATAATTTATATACGTATATTTCGGCGTCTTCGGCCGCACTCAAACCCTTTGCTAACGCTGCGCATGGCTCGTCGCAAAGGTTCAATAAACCTTTGTGGCAAATAAATAAAAAGCAACAACAAATCCAGAAGTCTGTCTGCCAGCTCTTCAATGGAATCGTACGATTCATTAGCATATTTTGTAGAGTGGCGTTGCGTCTGCACCTTCTTCAGGGCTCTTGAGATTTAGCTGACACGGATTTTGCTTATGGCATAGACCAATATTTGTCCTAGTCTGCCCCAATCAATTATGATGCAGGATGTGTTGAGGAGTACGGCAGTTGAGAGCTGAAGCTTGCTGGAAACAGCAGCCAGGCAGTTGGGTACAGCTACTGTCAGCTCTTATGACATGTCGTTAGATAATACACACACACACACACACACATACATGCATGCCAACACACATGCTGCCATAATTTGTGGCTCGTTGTTGGCTGCTTTTGTCTCGCAGTTCATGAACAGCTTCGGTGGCTAATGCGGCGTATGCGCAATGCCGCAAAACCGAAAGCCCATCACAGGCACAAGCTCTAAGCTATTGTCTTTCCTTATTTGATGTGCCCTCAACTGCAAATGAAAGTTAAGCACAGGCATATACTTGCTATATCTATATATATACACAAGCCGATTATGTTGACTTATTGACGAAGTGATTGATGAGCAGTAGCATGAGCCTACTAGGTAAAGCCGTATAATGTACACAAATTCATGAATGAAGACCTATGAGAATCTATAACAAAATTAGGGAAATTGAAATATGTATGTGATAAAGTGGCTTTTGAAATGTGCAAATGTATATAAATAAATAGTAATAAAATTGTAGAATTGTTTTAATGCCATAATCATAATCAAGGTATCTGTCTTAAAAAATATCATATTTGAAGCATTTTTATATTTCTTATTTATTTCTGTAAATAAAAATTATTTCAAATTATTTTACTTATGTTTGTTTAATAAATTTTCATATATGACATTATTTCTTGGATATTTCTTTAAATTTTGTATTTTGTGGCTTAGGCAATTCAGTCAATTGGCTTCAGTCACTGTCGCCCTTAGACAGCTTTTACTGTACTCACTTGTATGTTTGCTTAAGACGTTCCTTAAATGAAATGCGTGTTTGTCCATGGCAAGTAATTAATAAAACTTCAAAGTCTGCTTTTTTGCTATTTTTGTATCACGTTCCAGACGCTGATATGATAGATATTATGAAAATTTATTGAATGAATTAGATATTTAGAAATTATTTTCATTTCATTGAATGAAACTTCAATGCCATATGTGTTTTTACGCTCACATTTCTATACCTCTGTTTCCATATTATACATATTAATATATAGTATATATATCTAATTCATATATCCGATGAGTCACATTGGCTAGGCTTGTGGCAGCTATGTCCTTGGCAGTATTGCCTTATTGTCAGCCGGGGCACACCCTGTATACCCTATGCGATGGACTGGTATTTGCGTTAGCGAGTGCATTAGAATTTCGAATTCCGTTTGCTTCGTTTCACGTGGCAGCTACAAAAAATGACAATCGTTTGTTTTATACTCTCTTTTTTTTTTTTGGCTGTGCTGCCAAAATATTCTGTTGCAACATATGCAAATTAACTGCCTGACTGCAGGTTCTTTTTTCATTCTGTTCTTTTTTTTTTTTTTTTTTTTTTTTTTTTTTTTCTTTT
>NW_022045860.1:1901773-1945035 GCF_001654015.2 Drosophila navojoa | reverse complement strand
CCCACACTGCAACGCAGCCCAAGCGCAGTCGCTGCTTACTGCGCAGTTAGCAGAGAGCGGACGCGTGAGGGTGGATGCATGTAAATGCATGTGTGCGTGCATAAAAGAAGTGCAGAATAATAAGAATATCAGTATGGAGGGTTCAGGGTATCTCCTAGTCGAGCAGTCTCGACTAGAGTCTTCTTACTTGTTTTACTTGTTTAACTCCCTTTACACTGTCCCAACTGAGTTGCGTCGACTATTTGGCCAGTTTCCACTTCCATTTCCATTTATTTACTTGCTGTGCGTTTGCACTTGACCTGATTGGAGCTGATCGTTGCGTTATCCATGGGGTTGAGCACGTTGCGATGATTTATGCTCTGCCAGACAGTTTTTTGTTTGTGTTGATGACTTTTATCTAATTTTTCAGTAGCAGCAGCGCAATTTAATGTTAATTTTGTCTAGGTTTATGTGGATTAGATTTAGCGATAAGCTTTTTTAAATAGTTAGGCATTCTCATTATTTAACATATTCACATGAAAACTGAACACATGGAACACATGGAATTTTAAAGTGCTCAAATTATTTATGCAAATAATAGCGCATCACAATAATAACTTGCTCAAGTTTAGTACTTGTTAAATATTTCACATAGGTTTCTATTTATTATTTTTCTTCTCTGATCAGCTCGCAAATTGTTATGGCTCAGCTAGTAAACGTTTAGTTTAATGTGCTATTTTTTGTTCGTTTTAATTTTATATCACAGTTCACGGGTTGCTGCTAATTTTTAAATAAAATATGCTCTACAGCAAAAGCTACTCAGTTTTCCCCTTGATTTCACACACACACACACACTAAAGTTTTATTTGACAGTGGTTTGTTAAACAAAAATACCTTTTCGGCTATTTTTCAGTCATTAATTTCCCCGTTCGTTACAAAGTACTTTTTGGCTTTTTGTTGTAGCAGCTGACATATTCCCACTTCAACACATGTGTTTAGTACTTTTTGGCATTTTTTTGTGGTTTCCTATTGTTCGGTTTACTACAGCAGCAGCTATTGAATTTTGACACAAACATACATCAAGTACTTTTTGTGTACTTGCTCTTCGTCTTTCTGCATTATTCGCTCAATTTCCCCCTTCATTGAACATACACAAATGAATTGAAAGCCGAAGTCGCTAAACTTCCCCCTTACGAAAAAAAAAGTACTTATGCTAGTTGTTGCTGTTGCTAATGTATTTGGGCAATCTCTTTGTTCTTCGTTTCGTTTTCACTGCAAAGTCCGAGGCGCAGCCTCAACCGCTAATACTCACGCTCTCTCGCTCACACTCTAGCGCCTGCATTGGTGTTTCTCATTTGCAAAAAGCTCTGCCGGTCGTTCAGTGTCCACGGCGCAGTCGAAGCGAGCAGTCGTCGATGTAGGTTTCGTTCTCGATCGGATGTCGGATATGTCGATGAATTATTGCAGAGAAATAAGGAGCAAATTCAGATGTTTTCGTGGGAGAATTTGTTGTAGAAAATAAATGTGGAACATATTTTCAATACGTTTGTCAAAATTCAATACACTGTTTATGTGAACAAAAAAATTGTTTTCGATAAAATTGATATTGATTAATAGTGTTTGTTTTGGGCCTCTTTCTTTAACAAAAAGTCAGTAAATTCTTTCTTTCGGTGTGTTCGGATGTGGTGCACGCAACGACCAAAGTTCCACAGACAGTGTGTGTTTTGTTTGGAATTTTTTCTACAAAATTAAAATACAGAAATACAAAAAAAAAAAAGCAACAATAACAATAACGGTGACTGTTCACTCACTTTCAATTAGACTTGTTATGAAAAGCAAAGCGCTCTTCGATGCCCGATACAAATTTAATGCGATACGATTTCAACTTGAGCATCGTACGATGTTTTATCTTTAACACTCTATATAACTAGAGTTTGTATGCTTGCTGCTATGTTAATTAGCATTTGAATGATAAAAATAGCGATTCATAACGTAAATTGGCCTTTAACGATTCTTCATTTGTTGCCACATTTTAAAGTCTTTTTGATTATTTTACTGCATACTTGGCGGGGTTTTTATATATTTTCAAAAAAAAAAAAAATAAATAAATAAATAAATAAATTATAAATGAATATTTACTGTACTGTCAATATGGAAAAAAAACTTAAAAAAAAAAACTATTAGCTTCGCTTGCAATAATGATTAATTGATTGTGAGTCGTGTCATGCCCACTTATGGTAGAGCCTCACTTAAAACCCAAAAATGTGGTAGTAAAATTATAAATTTAATGGCAGTTTTAGTAGATTGAGTAATTAAATTTGTATTGAGGCCCAGCGTTGAGAGCGGCTCATTGAAATGAAAGAGCATTAAATGTACTTGCAGCCGGAAAAGTGCCTGAAAAGCAAATATAAGAGGCCAAACAGGATTTGCCATCAACGGCAAAAGCAAAGGAGACAAATAAATGATCAATGATCAAGCATCGGCGATCAGTGATCAATCAAACACAGAAACAGCGCGACAAGAGCAGAGAGGGGAATCAAGTCAATTCAATTCAGAGAAAACACTGCATGATTTCCTTTGGATAACTGTGTAGTGGTCTGTGATCTGTGATCAGCAATGTTCCTAGACTTAAACAGCTTTGGATAATACGTGGCAATGGAAATAAGTGTGTTGGATCGGCCGAGGAAACAGTGTGCAAAGCAACCCACTTAGCGGAAGCCTAACGGAGTCCAGAGAGACAAGAGGGGACAGAAGGAGGAGCAAGAGGGATTACGAAAGGCGAGAGCGTGAGAGCGGACAAAAGAAGCGCGAGAGACGCGAACAGAGTAGCTGCAAACGATCTGAGCAGAGCAGCACAGTGCTCCTCTCTCCGTCTGTCTGTCGACGCGTTTGTCTGTGTGCGTAACTGTGTGTGTGAGTGAGCGTGGGTGGTGTGGTGTGTGTGTGTGTGAAGCATGCGTGACGAGCTAAGCTATGCCAAGCGGCAGCCCACTGAGCATGCGAATGCGGACAGCAGCAGCTACGAACTGGACGAGCACGAGCCGACAATTAAGAATTTGACAACAGCCACAAGCAACACCAATACCAGCACCAGCACCAGCTACACCAGCACTATCAACATCACCAACATCACCAACATCACCAGCAACACCAGCATCACAGCGAGAACTGCAACTGCAACGCATATCAAGGACGACTCGGATGGGGGTGAACTGACGGATACGCAGAGCACGCACAGCAGCAGCTCGACGCCCACCACGGCGGATGTGGCTGATGTTGTTGCGGATGTGGATGGAGATGGGGATGATACCATCAGCTCGTTTTCGCCTGCAGCACAGCTTATGAAACGGCATGCAACATCGCTCAATCAGCAGCAGCAGCAGCAGAAGCAGCCAGGGCAGGCCGATGACAGCAGAGATGAGGATAATGTGCCGACGGTAAGATGGGCGGCGGCTAATACGGCAAATGCTATTGGTGTGGAGTAATGGTAATAATAGTAATGGTAATGGCAGAGGGCAAAGCTGAAGCTATAGCTGGAGCTGATGTTAGTTCTATTATCAGTTGGCATGCCAATGGTAATGATGTCAACACCAATGCCAATGCTAATGCAAATGCATAGCCAATGCCAATGCTAGTACTACTGTTGCATCCATTACTAATGCGAATGCCAATAACAATGAACCGTGTGAATGATATTGATAATTCTAATGCCGTTGCTAATTCCCTCCTGCAGTCATCACGCTATGCGGCACATCCCAGTGCAGCATTCGCAGAGACAACGGCACAGGGTGCCTCGCGATCGATTGGCGGCACACATCGACGCACCCTGTCCTCCGCCTCGTACATCTCGATGCGATCACAGCAGCTGGGAGCGACGGGCAATGCCAATGGAGCGCCAACGGATCGACCGAAACGCAATCGCTGCTTCGAATGGATACGCGTTGCCTGCAAAATTTGCTGCTGCAAGGTTTGTGGGCTGTGGAGAAAAAATTCCATTGAATTGCATTTTAATTGATCGCAAGACAAACAAATCAATTGCAGCGATCCCAATGCCAGACTCAGACCCAAGTCAAAATTCCCCCACGTTTGCATTATTCAGGCTGTTTCCGATTTCAGCTGGTGTCGGTTTAATAACTGACTTTGATTTCAGTTCTAGTGTATTTTATATATATAAATATGCATATATAGGGTTATATTTATAGAAACTTATCTATAAGTAATCCTAGTTTAGCGATTGGTTTATTAATTCTAATAGACTTAAGCAGCAGAGACAGATGCAATCTGAGTTCTCTCTCTAGGTCAAATTTCGTATTGTCTTTAGTTGTTTTATATATGATAACTAAAATTGATAAAATATCAAAACTGTAACTATTAATACTATAGATATGATATAGAGCTAAGCTAAACTAAGTTCGTACATATTTATATATTAGTTTTCTTTTTTACTAAAATTACATCTTAATGTATATTTATTTTCTTAGTCAAACAATTATTCAATTACGAAATTATTGCTTTACCACAACGTATCAATAATAATAGATGTTATAATAATTATTAACGAATTTCATTAGCTAATGTATATCCACCCCTATACAATTTATATACCCACAGAGTTCGGGCATCGGCGAGCCAAGTGTACATCATGCGCTGATTGTGATATTTTTAGAGTTCTTCGCCTGGGGTCTATTAACCATGCCCATCATATCGGTCAGTATACACATATTTCCAATATAATGAAGCATTTGCAATAATAATGGTATTGAAATCTATTTTCATAGACGCTCAACCGTACATTTCCGGATCACACGTTCCTCATGAATGGCTTGGTGATGGGCATCAAGGGCATACTGTCCTTTCTGTCGGCCCCCTTGATCGGCGCTCTGTCGGACATCTGGGGTCGCAAGTTTTTCCTATTAGTTACAGTATTCTTCACCTGTATGCCCATACCGCTGATGTGCATAAACACATGGTGGTTCTTTGCCTTGATCTCAATTAGTGGCGCATTCGCTGTCACCTTTTCGGTGGTGTTCGCCTATGTGGCCGACGTGACCACACCGGAGGAACGATCCAAGGCCTATGGCCTTGCCTCGGCCACATTTGCAGCCAGTTTGGTCATTTCGCCAGCGCTGGGCAATGCATTAATGGACATGTATGGCGATACCCTAGTGGTAGCGCTATCCACAGCGATTGCGGTGCTAGATGTATTCTTTATACTAGTCGCTGTGCCGGAGAGTCTGTCGGAGAAGATGCGACCGGCCTCATGGGGTGCGCCCATTAGCTGGGAGCAGGCGGATCCCTTTCTGGTAAGTGAACATCCAATCAAATTAAATATGAATATTTTAAGTTAATAAAATTCTTTTTTTTTTTTTTCAGGCACTACGCAAGGTCGGCACAGATAAGACTGTCTTGATGCTGTGCTTAACTGTGCTACTCTCCTATCTGCCGGAGGCTGGAGAGTACTCCTGCATGTTTGTCTACCTCAAGCTGAAAATGGGATTCAACTACGTGGAGGTATCCATTTTCATCGCCGTTGTGGGCATACTCAGCATAACGGTGCAAGTGACACTTGGATCGTTTATGAAGTGAGTTGAAAACATATATAGAAAATCCCTCAGCAAATACTCATCAGAGATATCTTCATTCATTCCAGAGTCTTTGGCGCAAAGCGCACGATCATTGTGGGCCTAGCCCTGGAGCTGATTCAATTATTGTGGTATGGTCTGGGCAGTCAGAAGTGGTAAGCAGCATGAGCAATACAGGGTTTTGTTGGGCGTTAGTTAATCTTAACTTACTTACAGGATGATGTGGTCCGCAGGTGTGGTAGCTGCCTTAGGTTCAATTACCTATCCCGCTATTAGTGCATTTGTCTCCCTATACGCTTCGCCGGAGAGTCAAGGTTAATCAAAATTTTGATAGCTATTGTCTGTGCAGTATTTACGCCCAGTTATCTCTTGTAGGTGCCGTTCAGGGCATGATCACGGGCATGCGTGGCCTATGCAACGGCCTGGGGCCCGCTGTTTTTGGCGTCATCTTCTATCTGTTCAATGTCGACTTAAATGCCGATCATGAAGCCATTATGAATAACAGTCATCCGACGAACGTTGAGAAGATCTCAATGCATGTGCCCGGTCCACCATTCGTTTTTGGAGCCCTGTGCGTCTTCTGTGCCATTGTTGTGGCCGCATTCATACCCGAGGGCCAGCAGGCGGTGCTGGAAAAGAAACGTAAGGAAGAGGTTAATTCATAACACCAACAAAAATGAAATAGAGAAAAATCAGCAAATAAAATATCTGAACTTTCCTCAAGAAATGAAAAAAAGAGAAACGAATCTAAATCAATATATCAAATTGAAAAGTGTTTTATACCGATAAATCTATATGCCTAAATCTGTTTACTATCTCTCTGTTTTTTCTCTGTACACTGCTCTCTGGATATGAATTTGCAGGTGCCTCGCTCGATGTGCAGTACGAGATCGAGACAGGGCACAAATTGCCCAGCTCGTTGGCCCCGCTGATACGCTCCGATTCGCTGGCGCAGCTGTAGTCGGTCACACCCATCGTCATTAATACATGATAAATAGTAACTGTAACAAATGCTGTAACTAGTGTCGCTTTAGTTTAAACTTAACAACAACCACAACATATATTGAGTTTCGATGCCTCTAATTTTGTTTGTATTCACATTTCTCTTCATGTGTGTAATGTACAATTATTGTCATACTAATTAGTTAATTGATTACTTATGAGCTATTTATTTTAAAAGATAACTCTGCACTCATTTTGCCACTGCGTGTGCTTGCCCCCAAAATGAAAAGAAAAACTAATAATAATCTTAATAATAATAGTATAGAGAAAGGGCCTGTGTTAATTTTCACATTCAACTTTGTAACATCACAGCGACAATTTGTATTGTAGAAACAGATCAAGAAAAACGAGAAAAAAACAAGAAAACAAAAAAAAAAGGAAAACAAAAACAACTGCCAAATACAAAAATAATATACAAAGCTTATTGTTTATATAAATATATATATATGTTATATATATTGGTCTATACTAATTGTTCGTATATATTTTTTGTGCTACACACAGCTCTAAACAGTTTTAATTTCATTAAGCAGTCGAAATGAATTTCAAAATAAAAAAGAAAAGAAAAACAATTTTAAATTATAAATTACTTATAATTACTAATTAGTATTAATTGTGTAGCAAGCTTTACTTTGCAATCTGTAGTGATCCAAAAATTCAAGAGTCGTGAATCGAGCATCAAGTGTCGCAAATGAGGGAACGAAGTCGTGCGTTTCACTTAAACTAAATAAAATATAACGATAATAATAATGCTAACTGTTTAATAGCTTTTATTTTGATAAAAGAAACAAAAAATACAAATTAATATTATTGTTTTTTATTGAATTAAACAAGGCTTTAGGCATCAATAATTAATAAGCCAGTGCGTAAGTAGTTGTAAAGTTCTTTTGCATGTGCTATCAAAGGTGCAAAGTTTCAACATCTTGTAACATATATATATATATATATACATGTATATATATGAAGGCGTGAAACATATAATGTAGACATATATATATATATTTTTAATTTTGAAACGCAATTAATGTGTATCGCAGTTCAATGTAAAACTGAAACCAAATTTCTAATGTAAATTATTTAACATAGACAACACGATTGTAAAGGCATAAATAAATGTCTATATAATAACTAAATGTATGTACAAAAACTTTTGACGCAGTAAAAACATAAAAGGAAAAAAAGTGAAGAAATACAAAAATACGAAATGATGTGAAATTAAAACTCAACCAAGAATTAAACAAAAGCAACAATTGTGTAACAAATAAAAATATGTTTTGATGAAATTCCAGATATGGCTTTTTTATACATAAATTGAAATAAATATATATTCATTATACTTATGAAGGGGTCTCTAGATAAATCAACTGAGATTTAATTATTCTTGATATCTTTAGAAATTTAAATTTATTCTTAATATTATACAACATTATACTCTTATTATATAGTACAAATTATAATTTACTTGCGAATTATTATTTTTTTGTATTACCTCGACAAATATCAATAGGTCGCGCATGGTTTTGCATACATATTTCAGATATTTCAATAGACTAGACTCGAAAAAATTAAGGCAAATTAATTTTTCAAGGCAAAAAAAAAATACTCTAAACTCTTATAGAGTTTACTTAGAATATTTCCTGAGGTATCGACGGTCCACCACTCAACCCGAGGCAAAATGAAAATCTCACAATATAACATAACTTTATGTGTCACAAGTTAGGATCCAGTATGCTTTTGGCTTAGATTGTAGTAGTCATTGTTTGATTTTTTTGATTCACTTCACTTGTTGTATAAATTACACTCCATTAAAAGTTTATATATTTGTCGCAGTTTTTAGCAGTTACTATTCTGCATGTGCAGCTAAATTTTATGTGTTCCTCTCATCCCATAGATGTACGTGATTGTTAGTATCAATACGAAAGCACAAAAAAAAATAGAAATAGAAAAATCAGTAGTAAGAGTACCGGGTAAATGGCTGCGGAGGAGGGTACAACGCGCCGTAAAACCAAAACGCGCTATCGTTGCTATCCAAATTTATCTGTTCGCCTAATCGGCATAGTTCAAATTGTTGTTCTATATGTTCTACTCGTTGGACATGCATCGGCGCAGAGGGTTTGGCATGATACGAATGTTGGTACAGGCACCATACACGAACAGCTGGGGCAGCTTCATTATCCCGATCCCGAACTAACGCCCTACACATCAAGAATCGAGTATATTAAAGATACCAAGCGTAACACTTGGTCCGTAACGCCCGCTTATAATATATCACAATTTCTTTTCGATTCAACGATAAACGATAAGCCATCTCTGCCAGCTGGTAAGTCTGAATATAAATATATCTATCTCTATCTCTCTCACTGTATGACGGTCAAATCAGGATATTTGGCTGTTAGAAATGACGATACCTTGATAATGGGTAGGAAAGTTGACAGAAACGATTGGAGCGATCTGTTGGCACAATATGCTTTGGTCATCTTGTGGGTGATATTCTTGTTGACTGTGATAATTCTATTACCATTTCTAGCGTAAGTCTCGACACCGATTTACCTGCACCTGCATCCTTATATCTACATATATCACGTTTCACCTGGCAGCGTTTGCTATTGTTGTTTCTGTTGTTGTCGCCGTTGCAAACGGGGTTGTGGTCCTTGCGATGGTCCTAGGGATAGAAGAATGAGCATGATATGCGCCGGAATACTACTTCTCTTAATCATTCTCATTCTGTAAGTCGTCTAAGGTGCGCAAGTGTGGCCACCTTCTTGATTAATTATTTTTCGTTTCCAGTTTGGGTGCCATTGTTGCCTTTGCTTCCAATCGCGCCTTAGATCGCGGCTTGGAAGAGACATCGGACACAGTGAAGCGAGGCAGTCAGGACACCTGTCTCTACTTGGAGGATATGAATGCACATCTGGACCATATTTTTGTCTACAACTACCAGGAATTTGAGGATCACCTGAATGAATTACTGAATAGTAAGAGAGCATATTGGCTTTGTAGAATCCTTGTCTAACCTGCTTCTTCTTTATTCACAGATGCCCATAATCATATATTCTTGGACCTGGCTGATACATCCGAGGCCAATGCCATCGAGCAGTTGGAGCGCATCTTTGATAATATGAAAGAGGCGAGAACTCTAATGAGGCAGGTGGAAAGTTTGGAGAAGGAGTTGCGCTTCTATACATCACAGCTGAGAGATGGTAAATGCGACTTAATTGTAAAATGATCCCATGTTTATATATTTTTCATTCTTAAGGCGTTCGCGGAGCTAAACGTGATGTGAACTATGCCTGTGGCAGTTTGGTTTTTGGTCATAAATGTAGAGACTTTTTGAGAAACTCTGAAATGGAATCGGTTGATATGTCCCCCTGTCTGCACATGGACTATGTAAGTATATCAGTGAATCAGAAAGTGTAGCCTAGACATATATTCCGGCGCACAGAAACAGCAGCGGAAATTCACTTTTAGTTTAATGTCTTTAGCTCCGTCAGTTAATTTCTTAAGTATTTCTGTAGTTAATCTAATCAATCAATTTGTCAATTAAGCAATCAATCTAATCAAAGATATCTGTTTCAGCTGCCGAACACTACTGTTTTTGTGGAAGGTACAGATCAAATTGTCAACGACGATGTTTCAGTGATACCGAAGCTCGCTCTGCGACGTTTACAAGATGTTGGCATAAAAATCGAATCCGCTATGGCGGTAGTCATACCTGCAATACAGAAGGATGTGCTGGACGGTCGCGATAAGTTCCGTATGCATGCCAATAGGATCACCAATCAGACGGAGGCCTTGATCAGTAACATCCAATTGAAAACGATTCGCTCGACAAGATCTTTCGAAGATATCTACGATAGGTTTGGCCACGATCGAAGTGTTATCAACTCACTTGTCTGTGGTTTCTTGTTTATTGTAAGTCGACAGCTTCAACACATTCTCATCATAGCCAAGGACAATCTGTGTGAGATACGCTTGCTAACATAATATTCTCCACTCCACAGATTGTCTTTCTAATTTTGGTTTCCTTGCTGTGCGGATGCTTTGGTAGGAAAGGATCAGGAGCCACATGTTTACTTATGTGAGTTGATCAAGATTATACGCTATATGTTACAGGGTAACCCTTAGTGCAATCATAAGTATGCTAATAATCTTCCCTTCGTTACAGCTCGATAATGTTTATATTCATTGTGTTCTCGTTCATTACGCTGGTTGGTTTATTCTACTTTGTAATGGGCTTGGTTGCATACCAGGGCGCATGTGCCCCAGTACGGGACCTCGATAATAATGCCATATTCAGAGAGCTGGATGGGACCATTGACCTGAGGGATCTAATAGAGGAGGAGCAGACAGATATACAAGAATATTCAGAGCTGAAGATGTCAACGGCCATCAACGCCTGCAGAGCGAATGAGTCTATATTTGATTTGCTTCTGAAGCATAAACTCTACGATATGGATGATTTGATGAACGAGGAAGTGATAAGAGAAAAGCCTGAAGATGAGAAAAAGGAGACCATATTTGATGACGATCTATCTACCACAGTTCTATTAACGAAAGAGGACAAGGAAAGACTCGAGAGCGTGCGCAATGGCAATCTTGCGGAATTCAATAGTGTTCTTTACCTAAGCAATATGTGCGAGACTCTAACACCGAATTTAGCCGCCTTGGCAACAGGTCTAAGGCAGATACGAGATAGTATAGCACATAGTGAAAAATATGATTATGATAAATATGCCCGAGTCTCGTTGTCTAACGAAGCTTACCATTTGGATACGTACAACATGGAGTGGACGGATAAGATATTAAGTATTATATCAAATATGAAGAGCAAATTGGCCCGTATCGATGACCTCATCTTGTATGAGAAACGAAACTTCAGTAACTCAATTAAGGTGCTGGTCGATGCCGTAGTTCGATCTGAAACATTTATCCACACACGTGGCAGCGAATTCATAAACACGCTCGGTGAAAATCTCACAAATGTGGTCAATGCACAAATAGAGGACTATAAGCAAGGCGTCATCAAGGAATGCACTAAGAATGTGGGTCGTTGCGCCCCACTCGCTTATGTCTATTATCGCGGAGTGGATCTGGTCTGTTATCGTCTGGTTGATCCAATTGTAAGTTATTATACACATTTATTCGCAGGCGAGTTCATCGGTTTAAAATGATCGTTTAAAACTTTGCAGAATGGTATCTGGATCGGCTTGCTTCCCGCTGCACTGCTCCTGCTACCCCTATTGTTTGTCGCGCACAAGCTGATGTGCTTGTGGCGCAGATTAAACTCTTATGCGGTGCCGATAGTCGTAGTACCCGAGACAGGGTAAGTAACCAAAAATGGGATATATAGATTGTTTTTAAAACTAATTGATTATTATGATCACAGCCCCACGTGTCCCACCTGTACGGGTCTACCGTATACACCGCCACCAATTTTCACCTGTAGCGGCGGGCAGCAGGCGAGCTGCGTTTGTCGGGAGACGGAAACCAAGCGTACAGATGGTGGAGGTACCTTCAACGATAGCTCCTCGATTGCCACATCTGAACAGAATGTCATTGTTGAGCCGCCCGGCAGCCCAGTTGTCGATCATCAGATCCAGAATCAGTCCCAGTTGCAGACCCCAGCTCAGGCTCAACCCCAAGAATCAGCAGCCATGAAACCGAAAAATGATTAGAAAAAATGATTGCACACGGATTGAAAGAATTTTATGATTTCTGCAGATAACAAGACAAGATAACAACAATCAGAGTAAATTTAAGTGTGTTTATATTATACGTAATCGTGTGTCTACATTAGCACGACTGTAAAACATAAAACATAAACGAAAATAAGATGAGATTGTGTAATATTCGTTTATGTACCACTTAAATAATTGTTTTTTTCTATTTAACTTAAGATGGGACTTATTGGGGTTAATCTGTCAATAAACTGGGTTTCCGCAGCAAGATTCGTGCCCTGGGTGGACTAGTAATAATAATAGTATTCAAACTCAGCGCCAAGGTTTCGTTAACAATCGAATTCAAAACAAAACCCAGCACAATGTAACCGAACTTTCCCAGCATCGTTACTAGTGGGCTATCGTAGAAAGAGATTTGGACGGCAATTGAAGTAAAATGGCTATCTTTTAACAATCAACTGCTCGAATATATTGAAAATAAATTTAGCTTATAGGCAACTATTATCTAAGCTATCAATTTTTTTAAAATTTGAAACAGTGAGAGTCGTTACAATACATATCAAACTATCGCACAAATGAAATATTTGTTATATCGATATTTAAGGAATACCGATAGTCGATAAGTGGTTGCAGATTTTGACAATTCATCTCTAGTAGTTGTCGTGGGATACGCGCGTCGAGACGGACGTTCGGCGGCGTCTACGTTCTGGTGGAAATTGCGATAATTGTCGTTGGTTTAATTAAAAAAAGGTGATTTATCCAGTGACCAGAATGAAATTCTGAATTAAACTCATTTTCTTTTTAAATTATAAAAAGTGTAAAGTGTTGTGAACTTATGAACCGAGACTCACCACCAAATTCGTTTGCTGTGTGCTGTGTGCTGTGAAAACAAAGAAAAGAATGTTGTGATGGTAGCAGCAGCAGCCCAGCAGCAGCGGGCGTTGCAATAGATACACACACATTCATACATATGCACATGTTGTATATGCATTTATGCATATGTGTGTGTAATATAAGAAAACACGATTGGCAATTGAAAAAAATATAGTTGAAGCAAAAGTCTTATCGAAAATTTCAAATTTTTCAATGAAAAGTCTAGAATAATATTTATATTTGTAGATCATTCGGTTATATTTGATTTTCAATTTCGAAATTATTGTTAATATTTCGCCACGTGCAATTGTGAAATTTCAAAACATTCCAGCCAAAATTTTGTATATTCCCTTACATGCTGTGTGCATACATACAAACATATATACACAGTTGACCCACGCACAGCTGCAATTCCAATTAGAATACGGGGTCGCAGGCCATTGGAAGCTGCGATGTAGACAAAGAAAGGGCGGGGTACAAGTGTGTTAGCATGTACATATGTATATAAAAACGTATAAATGTTTAGATGTGCACAAAAAATGAAAAAGCATGTGTGAAAAAGTAACGGTGATTATTTGCATCAATAGTCTGTTCCATTATTCCCTTTATTAAATATTTCCAATCTAATAATGAGTGTTGTACAACGTTAAAACAGCTACTGCACAGTTGCACTTGGAGTTGCAGTTGTGTCTCGCGTGTTATTGTTGACCACAAAGTGTTGTTGTATTTCAGTGGCAGTGGCAGACCCCCAAGCACGCACACACACACACACACACACACAGGCAAACGTGAAACGTTCTTGGCTTTGTGCATGTGTGTGTGGTTCTGGTTTGCTTGACATTAATGACTAATTGGATTTGGAAGTCGCCGTCGACCAAAAAGATAATACGTATGTATGTATGTGTGTGTGCATGTGTATGGCAAAGAAGCTGGGACAAAGGCACATAAAAAAATAACCGTTACTATTATTATTGTCTGATTCAGCTTGTTTATTTCAATTGCTCCGGGTACACGGCACGAGTGCAAACGAGAGGTCGGGTGTGCGGCCGAGGTGAAGGCAGCGCAATGCGACGCTCTCCTTTATCTCTTTTATTCTGCTTTGTTTTTTAACGTCAAATCAGCAGCACGACCCGAAAGCAACAAGCAACAAAAAAAGAATTGTATCCAGTACATGTGTACCGCAAATCTGCTTTAAGAAAGGGTCGAATAACTAAGACGAGGAGAAATACATAAAGAAAAGCGCAGTTGAAAAACAATATCTGATTTTAAAATTGCGTGAGAGCTTTTGATACACAGCATTTGCGCAGATACAGATACAGATACATCCCTGACCTGTGTAAAACGTGTACACACACATATGTACATATGCAAACATATGCTGTATACGTATATGTATATGCATGTTAATGCCATTACCTATATTCCCATGTACAAGCATACCCTACATACATATATATGCAGCCTCTATATAGGTGCTCTAGCTGAGGCCGGAGCTCCAATCAAGTGGCCTATGCGCATGTACTATGTATTTATAGCAAGCGACGCCGGCATAGGCATATACACGCACACAAACACACGCTCTTTCATATATGTACATGTTCGACTCTGTTTTTCGGCAGGCTTGCATGACAAATGAAGTTTGAAAGCATATCGAAAAACAAAACACTAAATTGAATACTCTTCACATAGAAACTTTCAGAGCAATAAGACCTATTTAAAAAAAAAACACTTTGAACATTATTCATTCATTGAATGGGATGTGAACCCGGGACCTCTTGGTTTGTGTACCAACGCTTTACTCACAGCGCCGTGAATGCGACATCCGTGATGTTGAACTATAATTCCCAACTCTAATGTCAAATATTTGCAAATATTGCAAAGCAAACACACACGCGTCCAAAAATATACAGACAGCGCCTTTATTTTGAGTGAAAGCGGCTTGCACCTAAGAAGTACGAATCGAACTTATTGAGGTCAACAAAAGTTGTTGTGCGCCGTGCTTTATCTACATAATGCAATGGATGGGATTATTGCAAGTAGCTTGCAGGCAGGTGACGAATGGTAGCAGACAGGTTCAACTTAGAAGAAAATATAAGTATGTAGGTCAACAGAAATTTTCTTTAACTTTGCGATATCAAATTTTTGTAAATCAATGAGCTAGTTACAAGCAGGTTGCCCGAAGTTTACAAGTAGGTTACAAGCAGCTCGTGTTATCTTACTTTTCCTCTCACTCTTTGGCTCTCTCTCTCTCTCTCTCTCTGTCTATATCGACCCTATTAAGTATATAAGTATGTGTATATAAATATATGTACGCATAAATCTGGAAACTTCAATGTGAAATGGATATTCTCATAGACCAACACGCATAATGGGTAACAGCTAAACAAATGTTATGGAGTATGAAATAGCAGCTGCAAATGTGTGTTTTTGTTTTTTTTTATTTGTTTATATAATAAATGTATACATAAAACAAAAACAGAAACAAATGTATAAAGAAGTGGAAAACTGAGCTGCTGGCTGGGCGGAAACTTCGTCTTGCGCTGTTAGCTAGAAAGAAATCTGGCCGGCTGTCATTTGATGAGCAGATATACAATACATCTATATGTTTGTATATAAATATATTTATATATTTGAAGAACCGGTATAGTCGTTGGCCAAGGGAAACTGGTTTACCGGCCATCTGACTCACCAGCTGAGGCCGCGATAGCAAACAACACCAAATTTTCGTGGGCTAATCAAAAGCTGACAGAAAGAATCATTTTCAATTGAAATTAAGTGCGAGCGTGCGAGCGAGCCAAAATGCAAACAATGAACGTATATGATTGTAAATTACAATTATGCTCACGCGCGCAGCTTGATAAAGTGTGGGAGAGAAAGAGAGATAGCAAGAGAGAGAGAGAGAGAGTTAAGTAGAAAGAGATGAAAAACAGACAGGAAGTGGCTGGAAAAGCAGACTAAGCCATGGATTTGCATCGTGGCTATACATATTTGCCATACCCTAGAATTATATACAATGAGGTAGCATGATTCGCGTTTGACAATAGGAGTTTGAAATGCGTAATTCCCATTAGTCCCCAGTTTATTTAGATGTGTAGTTCGTGGGCGCTTTATAGTATATTCTATTCGTATTTGCTAATTATTTAGGTCAGAAATACTACGGACTTACTCAACACTCCAATAGAATGGATAATTCATACGAACTACTATATATTGTAGATCGTAATGACTAAATAAATGACTAAAATGTTATAACTAAAAGAGCAATAGACGGTATATTTACTTCTTACAAAATTTTATATATATGAATATATATAAGTATTTAAACACAAGGCCAATGCGCTGATATAATATTTCTTATTTAATGTTGTTTTTGTTTTGGTAAACAAACTCGACCGACAGTTATTCAATTAAAAAATGTGCTTCTTAGGAATTCCGTAATTTACGGTGATAAACAATTCGTCTGCTACGCTCGAAAATGCTTTTAAATAATATACATATGTATATACTCATGAATTTCTATGTATGTATATATACCCGACATTATCATCGTTGAGCCAATGGGTTATCTCTAAGTTTTTGTATTGTGTCCATCGCTCCAGTTCAACAGCTCCATAAATAAAGAAATAGCAAAAGTGTATACAAACACTTTCCATTAAATATCAAGTGGTATCTACTTATAAGTACTTGGAGCAGTATTGCTTAAGCGAAAGGTAAAAACCTGTTAGACTTGGATCTGCTAGATAAACTAGACTCGGACTCAAGAAGTGGGTCGAACGGCTATTCGCTTTGCTTTTCTGACTTTTCGCTGAAGTGAATATGCCCAAAAATTAAAAATAGTTGATCTACATATTTTAAAATCGAGAAGTAGTTGATAATATTTTTATTTGCTGGTAATCTATTTATATTTTTACTTGTAGTCAAAAAACATATTTTGTTGATTAAGTTCAAGCATATGTATTTCCATAAAAAGCAAATAGTTTAAACTTCGAAACTTCTACGTAAATAAAAAAAAAGCAGCTCCACAATGTGATTCTCTTAAAATGTTGGAGAGAAAAGGGCTAGGATGTCGATGTATTGTTTCGGTTGAAGTAGAAGGCATAGGATGCTGAGAGAGGAGCGAAAGAAAAGTAAGAGCAGTAAAGGGAATAGAAGTGGGATTAGTGAAAGTACTTGAAGAAAGACGGCCAAGTGGAGAAGTAGAAGAAATGAGAAGCTAGGGAATCAAATGACTTGATGTCGATGACACTCGTTGAAGCATATACAAAAGCTTGATTACAAGTGTTACAAGTGCTTTAAGGAAAAACAACTGGAGCAGCGGCAAATGGAGAAGTATTAGGTAGTGGAAGAAGGGGAGCGGTAAAAAGTGAAAGGAGAACAAACATGATTAGGAGTAAAGCCAAGATAAAGAGCGAAAGGCACAGTCTTTATGCTCAACATATATTTCACTACCCAAAACAAACAGACTTGAGATGTTCATCAAAATTATTATTTATGGAAAATAAAATCAAGCATATTCCACTGCTTGTTTATTGATTGTAAATGTTGAAATAAACATGGAAAGTAACATAAAATTTAACAGAGAGCTACATTTATTCAATGTAAATTTGACAGAGTTATGGCTGTTGCAGAAGCCGCCCCAAAAATCGGGGCTCCCACAGCTGCTGAGCACTGCGCATGTGCTTATTATTAACGGCTCTGCAAATGATGCTGTTGTGTTGTGTTTTGTTTTGATGTTGGGCGAAGCAGAAATCGTTTATGTTGTGCGTTTGATAATAGCTTTGACCTCCGCCCCTTTGACCCCGTCCAAGCAGCAAAAACAGAGCAGCAGCAGCGGCAGCAATTGCTATGCGACTCGCTTCCAGCTTTTTGTTTTCAGCTTATGTCAAGGCCGTTCGACTGCTGAGTGCTGAGCTCGACGCGCTGAGTAGGCGTGGGTATACAGAATTTTGCAGAGCAGAGCAGAGCAGTCGAAATGCATACATACATACGAAATATATACAGGTATATAAACATATATAGATGACTAACGAATCGACAACCTTTGCGTCAAGATAAAAACGATAAAAGATAATTTTTTCATAGGCTACTCGTTTAGATGCTCAGCTAGTTTACAAGCCATTTACGCCGTGCTAGACACGTCAATTAACTAGCTGTTAACTAATGCGACACTTGAAGTAATGCGAAAAACTGCCAAGTGGAGCATCGATGATTGCAAAAAGCAAACAGTAGTAAAAAGTGCACATAAAAAATACACAGACTAAAGATAAGGCTCTAAAAAGTGTGTGTTTGCGTGTGTGTGTGTGTGCGACACCTTCTGTGCGACACGACAGGCCAAGGAACAGCCGTTAAAGCAAACGAACGACCCTTAGTGGTTCAAGTATGGTGAACCACAAGCCCAGCAAACAGCAACCAGCAACTAGCAACCTGCACCACCTTCTCCATTTCACTTGCTGTGTTTTGCCCTTCCTTTATGCCCAGTGTCCATTCAGTGAGACATTCGATACAGCAGGCAGTTCTGTTCATGAGGTTCATTCAACTTTCAGCCTTTCCTTTTCTCTATGCACGCACATATCAAGAAAGCAGCGAGACAAACGCACTTGCTCACTCAGTACTTGGTTGTTTTTTATTACACTACGATAAAGCTAAAGCTACGCAATTGATAATAACGAGAAATGAAAAACAAGATTCATATATTTCACAATTAGTACACAAACATCTCTGTTAATGGTCTAATTTAGATTTTATTGCTGTTTACAAATCTTATTTTTATTTATTTTTTCCTTTTATAATTATTGCTGCTGAAATGTTGTTCTGATTTAGAATACAACTCGAATTGCCTGAGCAGAACGAGCAGCTACAGTACAATTGCGCGTTTGACGTTGTTAGGGGCATAGCCTCGGTGGCGCAGTAGGCAGCGCGTAAGTCTCATAATCTTAAGGTCGTGAGTTCGAGCCTCACCCGGGGCATGTAATTTTTTTTTTTTTTTAAATTCCTAAGCAGTAAGAGCTTGAGTCGCAGGCGAGTTGCATTAGTATTCATAATTTCGTTTTGTTCAGCATATTTTAATTTTGTTTAATACATCTCGTGCAAGTTGCATTCTTCGTTGCACGCACAGGCTAAGCAACTAAGTTGCCAGTAAATATTGAGGCACTGCCCTGCTGCTGATTGTCATGCGCTTCAGTTTTTTATTGGCTTTAATTGATGTCAAGTAAGGGAGGAACGCTCGTCATAGAGAGAAAGAGCAGAGGATATCATTTGAGCATTTGAGCATTTGTTCTGGCGTTGCCTTAAGCAATAGGAATGCCACATTTTTTGCGACACACCCACAGAGCGAATGATATATATGCATTCGTATTTTACTGCCCTGCCACGCATTAAGATACACATAAATAAGGTCAAGACATGCTAAAATCGTATTAGGGAGTGTGTGTGGCACCATTCAGAAAGACGTTTATTTTAATCGTTCATATTCATTTGTGGTTTCTGCTTGCAGTTGTCGCGCTGACGCATGAAATGGATGGCAAGTGGAACAGCCAAAGCAGGAGCCAAGCGTGTTAGGAGCAGCATTTAAGCAACATTTTTAGTGTAGACACTGATACGGACGGACGGCTACAGCATGGCCAATGCTCCAATTCCAGCTCCAGCGCCAGTCGAAAAGCAGATGTTAAAGTCCACAAAGCAAATTACCTTGGCAATATGCAGTCTCAGCCTGATCATGTTTGGCTTTGCCTTCAGCCCCACTCATGCAGCTGGCGAGGTAGACGATGCGAAGGGGCCGTGGCATGTAGCGACAGCCCACGAGAAGAGTGGACAGCTACACTTTGCCACGGCTGAATTCACTGAATACAAATCAAAGGCCAACTATACCAAAGATCCGAAATTCTCAACAAAAGCAATGGATCCCGTTTACAACTTCACACGCTACTTGTTCGATATTATTTTACCGGATGAGGCCGCGGTGCCGCCTGGTGAGTAATGAAGTCAAGTCTTTAAAGATAACAATTGAATAACTCGTATTTCCCTCTAGGCTATATTGTTGTCAAGGGCGAGAACACCTTGGCCCTGGGACCGAAGGTTGAAGACATTGATTGGCGGGAGCTTTTTATGCAATACTGGATAGTGCTCATCTGTGTTGGCATTCTGGCCTTCTTGGCTGTCATTATGCCTATCGTAGCGTATGTTGACTGCACACCCATTAGTTACCATTGTTATGCTAACTTATTCCTATAAATTACAGCGTATGCTATTGCTGCTTCTGCTGCTGTCGTCGCTGCAAGGAGGGTTGCCCGCCGTGCGACAGCCAAAAGGATGCTCGCAAGCGCTGCTGCTGCGGACTGTTGCTGCTCCTACTAATCATTGGAATACTGTAAGTCAAGTCCTTGTCTACATATCAGCAATTTATTAATCACCGTTCTCAATTCTATTGCAGCTTTGGTGTCATTATAGCCTTTGCCACCAATCGGTTGCTCGATCGTGGCTTAGAGGAGACCACAGATACAATGCGGCGCGGCAGCCAGGATACGAGTACCTATCTCAAAGATGTCTCGGATCATATCAATCATCTGCTTGTAAATAACTATGGAGAAATGGACAAACATCTGAGCGACATGCTAACAAGTAAGTGTATTTAGTCTAATACATATTCGAGTTCAACCAATATTCCATCTATTTATTCTTAGATGCTCACACTCACATATTCCTGGATCTAATGGACGCCTCTGAGGCGAATGCGGTTTATGATTTGAAGCGCATATTAGAGAACATGGAAGAGGCACACAAGCTGATACAAGAAGTGGATAAATTGGAAAAGGATTTGCGATTCTATGGCACACAGCTAAGAGATGGTAGCCATTACTTAACCATAAAGTTCTTACGGATTCAACTGCAAATTGATTTGTTTTTTAGGTTTGCGTGGCGTTAAACGTGATGTTAACTACGCCTGTGCCGTGCTCTGTGGCAATCGGGAATGTCTGCACTTTTTGAAGAAGACGGAGATTGAATTCCTGGACAGCTCAAAGTGTTTGCAATATGAAGAGGTAATAAATTGATATTTTCAGCAAAGAATTAATGCTAATCAAATTTTAAATTCCTGCAGCTGCCAGACACGTCTCAATACTCAAAGGCCATGGAGTTGATAATAGCCAAAAACAGTGGCAAAACAGCTAAAGAAGTTATAGATCGTTTGCAGCATGTGGGCAAGCGTATCAAGTCTGGCATCGATCCACTTATACCACCGATAATTCGTGACATACACAACGGACAGGAACAATTCCGCAATCAGGCAACGAACGTACGCAACATAATCGATTCGGCCATAGGCAGCATACATTCCAATACTGTCGAGGTGACCAAGACCTTTGATGATGTATACGATACATTTGGAGCCGACCGAAGCATTATCAATGTGATTGTTTGCTTTGTGTTGTTGATTGTAAGTCTGAAGTGAGGCCTTGCTATGCATCAATACTCATCCGATAATCTATTTCAGATTCTCCTATTTCTGATAATTGCTCTGATTTGCGGCTGCTGTGGACGTCGTCGTCGTGGCTATCGCGATGATTGCTGCAGCAAGGGCACAGGTGCCTCATGTCTGCTACTGTGAGTACTTGAAATACATTATATAAAATTAATTAATATTAATCAATTCTAATTTCGTTTTACAGTGCCATGCTATTGATATTCTGCGTATTCTCTGTCATCGTTATGGTTGGCCTAACTTACTTTGTCTTGGGCGTCGTCAGCTATCAGGGCGCTTGTGCTCCGCTCAGAGATCAGGAATCGAATGCCTTGTTCCGTCAGCTCAACTCACTTATAGATCTCAATCGTAGTTTGCCAAAGAGCGAGCACAAGTCGACGAAGCCCCTACGCATTTCGAACGTCATCAAAGCCTGCCAGGCTGATCACTCCATATTCAAACTTCTGCAAGATAACGATTTATATGACATTGATAATCTGGTGCGCGTGAAGGTGATTAGCGATACGCCGTCAGTGCCAATTTTGTTGGCTAATTTGGATAACTTCACAATACTTACGGATAAGGACAAGCGGGATCTCGAGCTGCTGCGCAACAGCAATTTGTCCAGCTATCACAGCAAGAAGTTTACGGATCATATGTGCAATCAGTTAACACCTGTCGATCTGCCCACCATTGCCAATCAGCTGAAGGAGTTCCGCACCAGCCTTTGGACTCAATGGGGCATTTATGATTGGGCCAGAACATCGCTGTACAATGAGGCCTACAACCTGCAAAGATATCACGATGAATTTGTTGATAAAATCAAAACAATAATTAGCAAAATGACCGAGAAACTATTAAAGATTGACGAATTGATATTGTATAAGGGAAATGCATTCGGCGAATCCATCAAGCAACTTCACGAATCAACGGAGCGCTCAGAGATCTTCCTCAGAGATCATGGCCAGGAATACGTCAGTGGACTGCGTGAAAACCTGACTAGCTATATTAAGGAACAGGTCGTACACTATATGGAAATGGTGGTAGAGAAAAGCCATGCAAATGTTGGCAGATGCGCTCCCCTAGCAAAGGTCTATGATCGAAGTGTGGATCTGATTTGTCATCGTCTAGTCGATCCAATGGTGAGCTGAATAACTATATCTATTGATTCATTATATAGTAATAACAATCTAAATTTCTCTTTCAGAATGGTTTCTGGGTGGGCGTGTTGCTGTGTGCCGTGCTCTTCCTGCCCGTACTCTTTGTGGCCCATCGCTTGCTGTGCCTCTACAAGAAGATTGATCCGTATTCGGCGCCACCTGTAGCTATAGTCGAGGGCGGGTAAGTGCCGTAAATTACCCTTGCTATGTTTGGACCTACTCGCATGTTTTGTCGTTGGGCAAATGAGAGACAAATTTCGTTGCGCTCGTTTCGCTTGGCCTCAACAAAATCGATTTCGAAATCACATTTGTGTTTGTTTGCACGCTCTAATCGGATATAGTTAACAATTTACTTTCATTCTCATTCCATTGCTAACCAATGCTATGCCATGCCATGCCATGCCATGCCTTGCCATGTCACACACTTATTGCACAATCGCAGCAGCGACTATCTGTATGATGCCTATAGCGAGCGCGATCGCGAACATGTGCCACTGGCCAAGTAAGAGAATTAATCAGAAGCAGCAGCTCCACAGTCAACACACTCACTTCATGCTCTCTTCTGCTGCTCCTTTCTGTTTTTGTTTTCAGTGTGCCAAAGAAGCGACGCAAGGCCTACGATCGAAGACGCGAACAGCAGGAATACTATGAGGATGCATCGCCGAGTGTGTCGCGTGGGGCACGCTCCAATGGCGGCGGCGGTGGTGGCGGTGGTGTTGACGGAGCTGCTGGCAGCAGCAATATGCGCTATAACGATGTGGCACCCACGTAAGTCAAACAGACAGAAAGCAAAACACGAACAACAACAACAACAACAAGCGCTGCCTCTCAATGGATATTTGAGTACAGAGATATAAAGATACAGGGGATACATATATGCAAAGATATATTTCGATACATAGCTACCAGATGGTTTTAATTAACACACATATTAACTGCATTTATATTGTGGCTAATTACATATCTATCTACATATCTATATCATCTAAATGGCCGGCTAAATTTAATTGCTACTTTTTGATTTCATTTTATTTAGCGCTAAAGTCGTGGCCCTTGATACAAGGCCCAAAGCACTGGCGACAGATGGTTTCTTTTAGGCATGACTCGAATTGCAAATGGTTTGGTTTCTGTATATAGTATATATTATTTGCTTATGTAACTGCCCACAACATGCAATGTGTATGTGTGTGTGTGTGTGTGTTAGTGTATGTGCGTTGCTATTGTTTGCAATTCATATACATATGTCATTTGTTGTATATACAGTTCAGCCTATCTGATCCCGAGAGGAATTAGCTATAGCTCATCATATAAAATTGATCGAAATGATACAATAACTTTTTTTTTTAAACATACATTTTCTTTTACATATATTAACATAAATCATTGTAAAAATTAAAATTTTATTTGTTAAAAGAATTTTGTTGACCGTGATAGAGAAGCTTTACTGTATATATGTTTATGTATCCATGGCCAGTCTGATGGACATTAACTGGAAACCTCTCATTTGCTTTATATCCAAACTCATTTCACAATTTGCTGCCTAGTTAACATATCTAAATACATATAGATATATACATACATATGGCTGACTCCATTGCCCAACTTCGAATGCAACTAACTGCTGCTGTTAAACAAAAACAATAACTTAAACTAAACCAAGCTCTTAATGCAGTTGTTGTTTCTTCTTTGGTTTTGTTACTTTTTGTGTTGTGCTGAGACTAAAATGTTTCGATCTTTAACCTATTCTCATTTCTTTGCTTCACAGACATTGGGACCACGAACCGCCGCGCTATCACAATCCACCCGTGGCACCACCATCATCCGAATACGAGCGACCTCCGCCGTATTATTATCCGGGTGCTTCTGATCAGGATTAGATACCGGATGAATTCATTCAAGAACTTTGTTGGGATGGCTTTAATAGAAGAGAAGGGAAGGGAAGTGAAGTGGATTGGAATCGATGGCATGAATGACGCATGAATTTCATTTTGACAACAAAAACAACAACCCAATTTTACTGAGACTGTAATTTTAGTTGAGAAGTTAGTTTTTTATTTAGAGTTATGTAATTTGTAGCATCACAAGTGAGTTAATATCTTATATATATACAAATATATATATATATATATATGCGTTTCTTTCGAACTGTATCAGACGATCTGCCAGCGCGTGGAATGTGAGTTGTAGTTGGCGCGGAATATAGTAAAGATTAGATTATAAGCACGGATCGAGACAAACATAATTCACATAGTCCCCTACATATATATATAAATATATTGTTTAAAGTTTAACACATTGAAAATGTTGCCAAAAGAAAAGCGAGCGTGAAAAGTTTGATGGAATAAAAGCAATGCATTGGGTTGATAAACGATGGATGTATATGCACAGCTAAAGCATTTAATAAGTTTAATGTTTAGAACAAACAACATAAAAAAAACAACAACATGAAGACCACAAAAATATCCCAACAAAACTTAAAAGAGAATAACTGAACAATTCTCACACAGCTTTGAGCAAGGAATCTCCCTTGACAGTATCTCATAAATGCACAATATAATCAATATACAAGCAAAAAAGAAAGAAAGAAAAAAATGTTATGCAACAGCCAGTTATATATATATATGTATGTATATACGGTTAGTGTATATTTAAAATCAAAAACTGCCATTTTAAGTTAGTGGAACAGATCGAAGCTGAGCAGGCAAAAATAATACAGCAGCAGAAACACAGAAGATGCCCTCGGCTAAAGTTTTTTTTCAATGCATTTGAATTACGAGTGTTTGAAACTAATATACCCGACTTCCTTAAGCAAAAAGCGGAACCTTTATATAATATGTACGTACTTTGAATTGTCGTGTAGTTGACTAAGCAAACGTTTCAACTCTACAGAAAACAAAAATGTTTTTAATTATTAATCAAATTCGGGGCAAACTGCAAGTAGCCAAATAATACAAATTATAATTATAATGATAATATACAAAATTATATGATAAAATTGCACACACACACACACACACACACAGACATAAACATACAGACACACACACATACACACGTATTAAATATGTATTTTAGTTAAGCGAAAATAAGAAATGAAAATGAAAATGAAAAACCAAGAAGTATTTATGAATGTATGTAATTATTCTCTTTCTATTATTTACGTACATCTCATGAATTTGTCTGCCTATGTCATTTTTTAGTGTTTTACAATAAGCCAATAGTATGGAATCAAAGTTTTAAATGCTACAAGAAAAATAAAAAACAAAAAACAATTACTGTGAAAATATATATAAAAATATAAATTATATAAATATGGTCTCTTGGATTCTCTTTGACTACCTTTGCCTCAATTGTCACAGCAAATTTTTGAACTTTGATAAACTATCTAAATGAAAGATAGTTTTGACATATGAGTGGAATCAAGCAGTAACTGCAGCTCTTTACGTAGTTTACACTTAGTAACGTCCGCACTATTGCTGGTAAGTAGGATCCATGTAAAACTTTGAACTTTCGAAGGGCCTATAAATAGATCGATTCAATGATAATAGCTTACATTTTAAAGCATACTTCTAGGGGTCATAAAAATGCCAACACCCAGTAGCTGTACTTTGATTTGCAAGTCATATATATTTTTGTACTCGTAAATATCAATGATACAAGTTTTATTCCAAGCGTTACTAAACTTTATCCGCCGTTCTTAACTTTTGAATAATCAATCTGATCCTCGAAAACCATCTTGCAATTTAAAGCCCATAAAATTTCCTTATTATAGATGCCAGAGTAACCGTGCGTAAGTAGAAATGAGAAGCATATTCAAAGATTAACATGGAATATCTTAGAGGTTGAGATAAAATCGGACAAATTGGACAAGATCAACTATTGTTATACCTATATTCCAAAAACTCGTAATACTATGGCAAACGACTATATTCATATATTTAAGCACATGAGTCACTGCAAGATGAGACGATTGAACATACAATTTTGGGCAATATGTGGGCTTAGTTGTATGTTTATAGTCGCCGTAATAGCACCGGACGTAAGGCAGTGGAGCGAGGAGCGAGTGAGCACACACGAGCATATGGGACAGTTACACTTTCCCACCACTATATATTCTAAATACGAGAAGAGCGTTACGTATACCAGAGATACGGATCCGTCAACTCCAATCACACAACTGCTGGATGATTTCAGTATATCTCTACTTAATTTGACTGCGTTCAATCGATCCATACCGCCTGGTAATGTGATACACATTTTACCTTTTATATTATTTCCAGTTTGATTTATTAACTTTAGGCTACATTGTGGCCAAGAGCGACTCGCTGGTGATGGGGCCAAAGGTAGAGGAAAATGACTGGAAGGATCTTCTAGCCGAATATTGGCTATCGCTGCTCTGGGTGATATTTCTGATAATACTCATCATACTGATGCCCTGCATAGGGTAAGCACGCATACATCTAGAAGTGGAGATATGCAAATATGTTATTTAATTGATATATATCCTGCTGGCAGCGTTTGCTATTGCTGCTTCTTTTGCTGGCGACGCTGCGCTGGGGGCTGTCCCACCTGCGATTTGAAGTCGGATAATCGCTGGCGATTGGCTTACGGCATTTTGCTCGGCTTACTGCTGCTGGGTCTTTTGTAGGTTTTACTCTTAAGCAAATGTACTCTTAGCGGTCTCTTATAACTGTTGGCCTTTCTCAGTTTGGGTTTGCTGTTCGCTTATTCGGCGAACAGTTCTTTGGAGCGCGGCTTCGAGTATACGCAGAAGACGATGCGACGCGGCAGCGAGGATACGTGCCAGTTCCTAAAGGATTGCGCGCAGCACATTCGCCATTTGCTCGTTAGGAACTACCAGGAAATGCAAACACAACTCAATGATGTCCTAAAGAGTAAGAACTCTAGAAAACAAATCTGTTGCTATTGAAAACTTAGACTTCCGTCTGAGATAACTTACTTAATTTAACTTTCAGATGCTCACACTCACATTTTTTTGGACCTCATGGATGTCTCTCAGGCTAATATGTTATTCGAGTTGGAGCTCATCTTGAGCCACCTGAATAAGGTTCGGACTGACTTCAAGGCCGTCAAATTCTGGCAGGATGAATTACTGTTCTATAATGCACAATTGCGAGATGGTAAATTCATATATATTTAATAATAATAGAGATATATTTGTTTTTTATGCTAGGCCTTCGTACTGTCAAGCGTGATATTACTTACGCCTGTACAACTCTCTGTGCGAGTCGCAGTTGCTTGCAGTTTTTGAAGACAACTGCAATCGAGCTGATGGATACGTCGTCCTGTCTGCATTTGGATGATGTAAGTTCAATTTCACTAAATCCATGGAAAGTTGTCATCCATTAGGCAGAAGAAAGCATTCAAAGATCTTCATGATATTGTAAATATTCTCCTCTGATAGCTGCCGAACGTGGAAGACTATGTGACTGGAGTGGAGGAGATGATTAACAATGGCTTACCTGAAATACCCGAAGAGGGAATCCGCAGAGTTCAAGTTCTAGGAACGCAAATCAACGAAGCCGTAGAACCGATCATACCCCCTATATTGACCGATCTGCAGGCTGGAGAACTTTTGTTCAGGGATGAATCGAAGGTCATGAGAGAATCAATTAATGGGATGATCAACAGCATACACTTCACCACTCTCCGATCGATAAAGTCTCTCGAAGATGTCGACGCCAAGTTTGGCACCATGCGCAGTGGCGTCCATGCTATTGTGCTCGTAATCCTCACGATCGTAAGGTAAAATTGGATAACAAACTATGGCTGCTACATGTTGCTCTAATCTGTTGCAGATAGTAGCTTCGCTGATGGTTGCCTTGGTCTTTGGATGCTGTACACCTATAAGACGGTTTGGTCGTGATGGACTTTGGAGCAAAAGGTCGGGCGCCCTTTGCCTCTTATTGTAAGTAACAATAAATCGAATTCCTGACCAATCTTTTAGCTGCATTTCCCATCCGTATTGTTCTCTGTATTGTGTCTGTTAACTCTTCCTTACTTCAGTGCCATTATATTGATATTCAGCATATTCTGGCTCACCTCGCTGGTTGGACTATTTTATTATATCTTCGGCATGGTGACCTATCAAGGAGTGTGTGCTCCGTTTCGCGATCGGGAAAATAATTCCTTTTTCCAGCAAATGGATCCCCTAATTGATCTCAATCGATTCTTGCCAGAAACCGTGAAGAATATGGATATTGAAAGGGAAAGAGATTGGGAAGCACATAGAGCGCTGATAGGCACAATAAGAGAGAGTAAAATGAAACACAGTGAGGATATGCGAGGGAAAAGGCAAGCTGAAAGGGAAACTGTGCCACTCCGCATGTCGACGGCAATTAAGGCATGCGAGGCCGATGAGTCCGTCTTCAAATTGCTCCGTAGGAACAACGTCTACGACATAGAAGAACTAGTTCGACTAGAGGTTTTGACACAGCACCCAGCGCCAAAGGTACCCATTTTCAAGGAGGATATCAAGGACTTTGTGGTGCTCACGAAAGAGGAACACGTTAAGTTGATGGAGGCCGGGTACGGCAAATTAACCGAGTATCATAGTTCGACCTTTCTAAAACATCTCTGTGATGAAATAACGCCCGTTGCATTGCCAAAACTCATCCGGGATATCAGAGAGCTAGAGGCCAGCCTAAAAAGCGATTGGGGTCGCTATGATCTAGCCAAAGTCTCCTTGGCCAATGCAGCGAATGATCTGGAGCGATACCATCTTAATCTCGTGCACAAGATCCAGACCACTATGGAAAAGATTAAGATAAAGCTGAAGGAAATCGATACTTTTATCCTATATGAAGAATTGCCATTTGGCGAAACAATGCAAGGTCTACAAGAAGCTATAAAACACTCCCAGGAGTTCATTAGATCCAATGCTGAAAGCTATGCACGGTATCTGCGTACGAATCTAACTACTTACGTTGAGGGCGAGGTGTCCGATTTCATGGAGAGGGTTATCCACCATTGTGAAAATGAGGTCGGCAAGTGCAGGCCCCTAGCCTATATCTACTACACAGGTGTCGACTTGATTTGCCGTCGTCTTGTCTATCCCATGGTGAGTGTGACGAGCATCTTCTGAAATACATCTCAAACTTCATTTTGTTGCGCTCCTAGAATGGCTTTTGGGTGGGCCTGCTGTTCATTGCGTTGCTTCTGTTGCCCACTCTCTTTGTGGCCCATCGATTGATTTGCCTATACAAAAAAGTCTATCCTGGACCACCACAAGCCCCAGTCCAGTAAGCCTTCTTTGATCCACTTGTAGGCCTGTCATTTGAGTCAACTTCATTTCCACAGATGTCGAGCCTGCGGCGGAGTTTCACTTGTGGATGATGGGACTAATAAGCGCTCTCCGATCTGCATTCTTCAGGACATGGTTGATAATCCCGCCGAATCTGAGACCACAGTGGTTGAAGTGACTGTTGAGCCCTCAGCTTCCACGGAAACAATCAAATCAGATACGGGTACCTTATGCAACAGCAGCAGTAAGCACAAACAGGACTAGACACCGAACTAAATGTATATATGGGACTCCGATTTGCACTCACTCTACAGTTGCTGGTTCTTGAAATGTTTTATTTGAATCGTAATATTAAAGTGAATTTTCGTTTAGTTTAAATGGTTGTGGAAGCGACTCAGAGAGTGAGAGTACAGAGTTCCTCCTACGTGCATCCTATGATATATGTAGCTGGCCCAGTTATGCTAAACAAGCGACTTTGATTATCGTGTTGCTCAAGTGATAAAATGTTTAGAGCTCCGCTTGATTCATGTATTCAAATAAAGATCATCATACCCATTGTGTTTATTGTGGGATTGTCTTATTCGTACCACGACCCTCTATATATATGTTTATATGTATCATTTCTCGGCTCGGTTGTCTGCATAAAAAAGCTCTTGATTTCATTAGAACATATCCGGTAGCAGACATAAAAAGCGCCGCGTCATGCCTTTGGCCTCTCATCAATCATAATATAATTAAAGCGTGCACCATATCTAATCTGACAAGAGGTTGCGAACAAACCTAAAAAAAAAACCGTATAAGAAACTGACTACCGGGTGAACATGCCGCCAACTGACAACGAAAGCGACTTTATTGTGAGGCTGCTCAACAATGCAAGGAAGCTGACTCTACAGAGCGGTGGACGAAAGCGAAGAGCGGATACCCTAAAAAATTTAATTTAATTTATCAACAGCAACAAAATAAGATAATATATGCAATTTCCATTTCTTTTACTTAAGCAAAAAATTTAGAACTAATGTAAATTCTTCCTCATAGCATATTGCCTTTCGTTAGCAACGAAAAGTGAAAACTGTTCAACATATGCTTTTCATAATTTTCAACTAAAAATTAAATCACGTTTCTTATCAACAAAGTCTGATTGCTGTAGTTGTTGCTGTTGTTGTTGTTTTTGGCAGTGAGTGCCTTTCTTTTTCATAAATTACCAAAATAAAAGCAAAAGAATAATAACAACAACAACAACAACAGCAACATCAACAACTCGAACAAGCGTAATAACAATGAAATTTCACTTTCAATTTGTGTGTGTAAAAACAAAAGACTTAAGACACGAACTTGCTGTGGTCGACGCCGCATTGTCGCAGTCGACATCGTCGTCGTGGTCGCCGTCGCAATCGTAGTGAAGGTTAACTTGACCGATTTGATATTCAATTGGTATAACGGTTTCGAAAGCCACATCACACAAAATGGCCGCCAGTCAATGCACTCATTAAACAAGAAAAAAAAAAAACTGAAAATAAAATTGAAGTAAATGTAGTTGATCAAGATCAGTTCTTGAAATTTGATCTTGCTTAATTTGCATCTTAGAAGTTTATAGAACAATTTAGAAGTTTCAAATGGTAATAACTGTGCCAGCTGAGGTTTGCCCGAAATTCGGAAGGCATATTATAAATATCACATTGTGGGTAAGAATATCTAAAATGCAATCTACAATGAATCCAAAAATGTAAAAGATAAATCGAATAACATTTGATCGAGTTAGTCATTTAAATTAAAGGATGACTCATAAGAGAGTCGATGCAAGCGTTTGGAAAT
Organism: Drosophila navojoa; assembly: GCF_001654015.2. Next base: position 1,913,230 of record NW_022045860.1, on the reverse strand, counting down.
GCTGAAAATTAGGTGATGAAAGTTTGATGAATATATACTAGTAACTCGACTGAGTCAGACAACAAAATAATACCCAAAGACACACCTAATTTAATTAAAAACAACATCATTTTTAATAAAAGTATAAAGTTGCGTTCTTCAAATTTTTTATATATCTCACCTTCAACAAACTGTGCAAAGTCCGTGTAAAGCCGGGCTAATTCCTCCACACTATATGCTGCTGTGCATATAAAATTTATAGAGTTTTTATTGTTTGCAATACGCACTTGCACCGGCCTTTATGGTTGGTGTGAAATTTTGCCGTGATGTTAAACAGAGCGTTGCATTTCCATTTCGCATTGATTCGCTTTTCACGTGAAAACTGAAAACTGGCACAGAATTGCAAAAACAACAGCAGGTAACGAAGCTGATTGCAAATGGCACGCAATACGCATTGAAATGCACACAATTAAGTGCCGCAAATGATTTAGAGTGAAAGGCAGTGAAATTTATGGCATGCAAAGCGTGAGAAGCGCTCCACAGGAATCGCTAGCTGCATAAATATTAGAACCTGTTAGGACGCAACTGATGACAGACTGGTCAAAAGTCAAGCAAGCCTCACAGCTGTTTGCCGGCTACAAAGACTTTCGCTTTCGTTTCAGCTACTACCCTAACTATGATTCGCTTCACATTGGACTTTTGCAACCACAAAAATCGTATATAAATATATATACATATATGCAAATCCATGGCTTTCTATCGTGTAAATTTGATTTATATATGTACGCGTATACACATGTCTATTATGCATAAGCTTAACCAGAAATATTTTGTTTAATAATTCGAATTTGCATATTGAAGACGCGTCTTCAGTTGTGTATATGTTAATATGGCCAAACTTGTTTGATTTACAAAATCTGATAAGTGTGTGCGCAATCAATCCTTGCCAGACAGCAAACGCTGTTAAGTTAACAGCGTAACTTAACAGCGGCCAGTTTGCCGCTCGAGTCATTTGAGTGGATTTTTTTCGGCTTTAGCTGGCCACAGCGAAAGAACTGCACAAAAGCAACGCAGCAAAAAAACTAAATTTTCCATGCAGCTCACAGAAACAACTGTTCATTTGTTGTTTTGATACACTAACAAAGAGCTTCTGGAGTTTTCTATGAACTGTGCGACGTAAGCATGTGCGTGGATGTTATGAAGACAAGTATTCAATGCAGGCGTTTTATGCATATCGAACACGAAGACCTGGGTTCAATGCCGGGGCCAGTCAATTATTTCTATTGCTTCATTTTTTTTTTTAGAGCTAAGGTTGATCATTTACATGCGTGACGTCCTGGGTTCGAATCCTGTAGAAGACGTTTTAATTATTTTATTTATTTTTTTTATTTTTTAAATTTTTATTTTTTTTATTTTTATTTTTTTAATTTTTAACAGCTGTTACTACCACATACATATCTGTCTGCAAGAGTATTTTGGGTGCGACACTGCAAGTTTAACTGTTTTATATATTTTATTTGCTTTGTTTTGGTTGTTTTTTAGTGCTGCCCGTTTCTCGTATATGGCGCTCGGACGTGTTCGCAGCGTCAGCCGCAACGACGGCTCAATCGCAGTCTCAGAGTGGGCCACGCTCCAAAGCAACTTCACTCAATTTGAGCCACGACTTATTGTTGTTGCCGCTGCTGCTGCTGCTGCCGCTGTTGTGGTTGCCGTTGTCTTGGCAGTTGGCCGCGCGACTGCGCACAAATCAGTTTCAGTTTTTCAGTCCAACGTGCGAGTTCGCAACGAGTAACGGTTAGTACGCACCACAAAAAAAAACAAAATTATATAGTGCCTTTCGGCAGGAGTTGTGTTTTCAATACAGTGCTACAATAAGTGACTAAGCAGAGCACGAGCGAAATACCTGCAGTATAGTGTGTCCATCATATATTCCATAATAAATAACAATCAAATTTTGTAACAGCAACTATATTGCAGATCAACTGGATATATATATACATATAAAGTGTAATTGCGTCGAAGCTGCATAGAAATCATGGTGAGTGAAGTGTAAAGTGTTTTAGATGATTATCCAAATCAATAAGTGTGTCAAAGAACTACAAAGACAAAAGCAAATTATCATATATTTCCTACGGGCCAAATGCATACCAAAAAAAAAATCGTGGCAAACTCTGAAACAATAAACAAATTATGATAATAAAAAAAAAATACTATAAGAATACAACAAAAATTAAATGAAAACGTGTATTGAAAGTCAGCGAACGGAAAAATGAATGTTTAAGCAAGGCTTGCGAGAACGTCTGACAGCCAGAGCAACCAGACAGACACACAGTCAGACTAGTTGACTGGCTGACTAGCTAGTCGACGGGTTCTGCTTTAGCTGCTGTCTGAGCCGAAGTTGAAGGCAAACCTGTCAAAGACAATGGCTATACAAATATGAATATAAATTCTCGTCAAGTTTCAGTTTCGCTTTTTTAGCGCCCATTTGTATTTTTTTTGTTTTTTTTTTTAACCAGTTGCTTTTCCTTTTTGACTAAAACAACAATATATATAACTGTGCGGCCTCTTACTTCCTTGGGTGCCAAAAGGGGGCTCTAGTTTAGTTTCTGATTTCTTTGCTTTGGCGAATTTCATTACTGCCATTATGGCTAACGACACGCCACCGAGCAACAGCAGCCACATGCCACGCCTCAATTTGGCGCAGTCAAGTAAGAGTCGCTGCCAACAATAACTAGTTTTCCCTCTCTATATACACATATGCCATATGTATGTGTGTGCTTGTGTGTGAGTACAACAATTAATATTTGCTGCTGCTGCTGCAAAAAAAAAAAAAAAAAAAAGGAAAAGCTTAAAAGCTAAAAAAAAAAATCTACAAATGCTGCCACTCAATCGTCGTCGTCGTCGGCTTGGCCCGCCACCTATTGGCAAATCGTCGTTGGCCAAGCGGCCCCAAAAACTGGTCTCGCATAAATTGAAAAATCCGCAAAAATTGGGTTTGAAAACGAGTCGAGCGAAGCCGAAAAAAAAAAATCAAATATATATTGACGACTTCTCTCGAAGCATGTGGGACAGAAAATAGTAAAATGTCATAAAAAAACCAAAGTAATAATATAATTTTCATTAATTAATTAACATTTCAGTGGCCATTGTATGGTAATTAGCTTCCATATATGGAGCAGTTTCCATTTGCCACATAATTCCGAAAAGCGTAATTAAAGCAATCACTTTTCAATGCACGCCCACTCGCACTGCCACGCCCACTCACACTAGCTCGTCAATGGCGATGCCAATAGCAAGACAAGCGTGACTGACATGTGGAGCTGTTGTTATTGTTGTTGTTGTTGTTCGCCGAAAAAAAAAAAACTCTCACTTTCATTTGGTTTGAAAACGCGCGGCTTGACAATTGAGTGAGCACTCGAAGAGAATTTGTTTGTAAAAAAAACAATTCAAAGACTTGACTTTTACATCTGTTTACATTTCGAAAACTCAAAGTAGATGGTAGACAAACACTCACACACACACTTATATATTTAGCTACAATAATTGCACATTGCAATGGAGACAGACTTTCTCCGAAATAAAGGAAAAGGCAGCGACGTTTTGTCTCGCCAGCTGGCAACGGGCCAGCGCGGCGTATGCGTAATCTGAAGCATATACATTACACACACAACATAATAAGCTACCAGCTAAAATTATATACGCACACACATATATGTATGTACGTATGTAATGGCAAACCTGGCAACAGCCAAGCAAAGTTTTGTTTTGTTTAAAATGCAAAGGCGAACAAAAATTATTTTTATTTCATTTTTTTTATTCTTATTCTTATAAAATGTTGCCAAGAATGTTGCTGCCTTAATTGACAAGCATTTATTTATTTTATTTTCATTTTATTTCTTTGTATACACTTACTGAAAGGTTATTTTAATGACCGAACAAGGCTTGTAATATAAATAATATAATTGAAATTAATTTGATGCATTAATTTGGAGAAAAATCGAGACTTGGGAGCTTTTTACTGTATGTATGTATGTATGAAAAGGTTCAGTTTTGTTTCACGATAAAATATGCCGCTAATATTTTAGTACAATATAACACTTCGTTGCTTCGATGTTTTCTTTACTTCGAGATTTAACCCTATATACATATGTCTAGAAGTTAGTGTATTTGGGATTCGTTCAACCGGCTTTAACCATTTTTCTTTCTGTTTCATTTGTGCTTTATCGGAGCTACAATCACTTCAGCCTAGCCCTGACAGCCAGCGCACAGCTGCAGTTCAGATTGTTGAGAGCGTTCGGCTGCCGCTCGAGTGGGCAGCTCAATTGTTAGTGCTGCAGTTGAAACAATACAAATACACACTCACACACACCTACATACACGCACAACAAACACTACAATATATATGTAGCTATGCAATTCACTTTTATGCTGATTTACAATAAATTTGCATAGGCAGTAAAAAGAAGTCAATGGAAAGGCAAATGCGAACGCTGAATCGCATCAATTGGTTATTGAACTGCTCAGCTGCCAGCTGCTAAAAGTCAACTCTCAAATGCACTTCAATTGCGCTCAAAGTGAACCAAAGCCAAAGACAATACACAAAATGTGGCCAAGCAAAACAAAAGACTTAGGCAACGAACCTTCTGCTACGAGCAGGAAGTGCGCATAGAGCTCTTTTGCTTGACTTGAATTTTGTCGCATAATTAACACACATACACACGCACATGCAAACACGTGTGAATGCTGTTCAATGCCAACAATAAACAAATAAGCTAATTTGGAGACACAAAGTAGTAAATCAATCATTTGAGTTAGATATACATATATGTATGCCTATGAAACGAGAGCTGTTTGATTGGCCACAGCAACAACAACTATAAAATTAAACACGTTTTATTGTTATATAAATAAATAAAAAAAAAAACATTAAACAAAATCGATTTACATATATTATAGACAGCCTGCAGCCGCAGGCCTTCGCTGAGCAACATAATCAAAAGCGAAAATAAAAAATATATAAAAATTATTATCAGCGAAAATCATTTGAGCGCTAGCTAAATGCTGCTAATGAAAATAGCTAAATATATACATCAATATATCTGTTTCTTGAAGCTGTGTCTATGAGCATTATCGAACTTTCAAACAGTTGCATAATACATTTTCTGTTATGCTTAAACCCTTTTTTTTGGGGATTTTTTTATACAATTTTTATATTAGTTTGGCATTTGGCCATTTTTCACACGCATTTTGTTTATTTTTAAAACATTTTTTGCTTCATTATTAAACTAACTAGCTAGGCATGTAATTTTTTTTTTTTTTTTTTTTTTTTTTTTTTTTTTTTTTTTTTTTTTTTTGTTATAGATGTATATATATATATTTTTTTTTTCATATACCCTGAACCCATTAAAAATGGGAGTCTAAGCTAATTATATGTATATATGTTGAGATGGAGTCAGAGTTCATTAAAGTTAATACAGTATATACTATATCAGGGCGACAAGCTGAGTCGGTCTAGCCTTGTCTATGTTTCTCTAGTAGATCTCTACAAGAGATAACAGCTTGCAAGTTTTAATATAGTTCCGCACTTCAATATAATCGAAAAAAATCTATATAAATAAGAGCTAGAGCTCAGCTAGACATACAGGCACCAAGTGGAGATAATTTATTGAATCTGGTCGTGGAGTCTACAATTTCTGCAAGCAGCTCACAGATCTAGTGTGGCTCAGGGTATCTCTTCGTCGAGCAATACCCACTCTTGTTTTCTTGCCCATTTTCATTTTCATTTGCCGGCCCTTCCGTCGGCCGCAATTAATTGCAGCTACATTTTATGTTTTATTTTTTCGTTCATAAATTTAACTGACAGAGCCGTAAAATAAAAAAGAAACGTTTGGCTTATTACCGTTTTGCTGTCTAGGCCATATAAAATGCGTTTGCCGCTCTATAAAATGCGCAGCCTCGGACGCGACGTCAATTCATTTGAATATCGAGACAGACAGACAGACGACAGACATAAAGATATACCTAATTTAAACATACTCACAGCAAACAGGTTTAAAAGGTTAAAGTTTAACAAAGAGTTAGACATGGACTAAAGTTAATGCATGTACTAACGACAAGCAACAACAACGAATTTCACTTTGTTGCATGTTGTGTTGCGCTGTGTCTTTTCAGTCTTTTGCTGTCTTCGCTGTCGCTTTGTTTATTAATAAAAGCGCATACGTTTTACATAAGGGGGCGGCTGCTGTTGTACAAGAAAACCAAACAAAAACAAAATATGCATGACATAATGTCCGGGGGCCAGTTCCTTATTGTTGTTTGAATATGCACGCGCCTCCTAGCCCATCAAAGATACACGGAAAACCAGAAAGAAAACGTTTAAACAACAAAATCAAATAAAGCTGAAAACTAACCTAACCAGATCCAAGACATTATCTTGCATGCGTTTTTTCTGAGAGTGATTTATAAACTATATATTCAGATATATAATTAAAAAGTATCATTAAAATTACTAATTAGTGAAGATTGTCGAGTAATAAACATAATTCTTACGCTCAAAGGCTGTGCAGGGGCTAGGCATGTGGCACAAGGTATTGATGCAGATTTAGATATGCATATGTGTATATGAATATACACATATACATGTATACAGATGTTTATCTTTATTATAGGTCTCATATAAATCTGATGTATGAGACAGCAATTGGTTTGGCAATGACTGAAAATAAATATACAAAGAAAAATTATAGAGCTAAACCATTATAAAAGCAAAATGAGTAAAAAATATTTTTTAAAAAATAATTTAAATAATTATATATGTATATAAGTTATGGTGCTGATACACATCAATTTATAAACATTTAGCTCTTGTACTCTTTGTGCTATGTATAAGAGCGATACTGGCAAAAACCTGATATTAATATTTTTAAAATTATAATTAGTCTTTCATTAGTTTTTATTCCTTCGGAAGCGAACTTTCCATCTTCCTATATATAAACATTCAAAGTATCTTAATCTATGAGGTATATGAGGTATATCAGCGACTCCTCGGAATTTGCACAGCATTACATGATCCAGTCATTGGCACTTGTTGCAGAGTCTGGAAAGTGTAAAAGCTGTTATTCAATTTGTTAACTTCAATTAGCATAGCCAAAAGGCTATAAAAACGTAGTTTGGCTGAGGTATTTTGAAATTAAAAGTGCCAAAAACCAGAAAGCAACAAAAACAAACAAAAAATGCTTATAATAAAAGATAATTCAAGCGGCATTTACATTAATGTGACACTGACAAATTGCCAAATTCTTGACGAGGCCAACAACAAGAATGGAGAATGCTGTGAAACTGAAACAGAGACAAAGACAGAGGCAGGCGAAACACAAATGGACGTAAATTTTATTGACATTATGAACAAGATTCAACAAGAGTTCTTTCTGCGCAGTGGAACGGAAGTTGTGTGCAGTCAAGCAGCTAAGAACAATGGGTACAGTAAACACCCCCAAACAAGAACTGCAAATAGACTCACGTTTAAGACATTTGAGAAAGAAAAACAAAAAGCAGAAGCTGTTGCAGTATGCCATTTGCCAACTGCCTAGCCCACTAAGTAGTTCCAGAAGCTTGTAGAGATATTTAGATGTGTATATATGATGTCAATGTCCGTTTCAGGGCTATTACTGTAGCAGGAAGTAACTGGCCAACTGGCCAACTGGTCAGCTGGCCAACAACTTCTCGCTTCCACACCTTCTTTAGCTGCCTTACAGCATCGGCAACGGCATCGGCAGCGCCTTTGGTAATTCGAGCTGCGCAATTTTCAGCATTATTCTAATTGGTCAGTGAACCAGTTTCAGCTGCACTTAAAAGCCACTGACTCATACCCCATATGTACTCTAGCTGTATCTGTATCTGTATTTGTTTGTTCGCCTTTTGCCTGTGTCTAAACTCGTTTTCGTTAACCGACTGTTTGGCCAGATTGCGCAAGGTCGCCGGGTCCAGGACAGGTGCTAGTAGCGCATATTAACTCAATTGCAAGGCGCGGCTGAAACAAAAGAAGGTGCTTAAACGTCAAGCGGCAAGCGGCCAGGCAAAGGTCTGCCAAAAACACAAAACCGAAAAGGTTTATGAAAAGTTAACGAAAAAGAAAAAAAGAGCTAAAGCCAAAATGTTGCCAAACAGTTATGAATGCTGACTTATTAAAGCCGTTAAGACATACACTCACACTCACACACACACACGAAGCTTGCGCGTGTCGCCAACGGTTTTCTTTTTCCATTTTTAGCCGTTTTTTTTATAATTTTATATTTATATTTTTATTTTTATTCGTGTCTCTCTCACCTTGAGCTGAATTTCGGTCAGCTTAATTAAAAGCTTAGCTGTTGTGGTTGGAAAATAAAACTCTGACGAAAATTTCAATAAATTTCATATCAAATGCAACTGCAAATGCGACAATGCAGCGGCATAAAAGCGCAAGACTTAAGCGATAAACGCCATGAAAATGAAAGACTTAAGCGACAAACGCTCAGCAAATACTTGCGCAATTGCTCATAAAAAAAAAAAGAAACCACGACAATAAACATGTGTATGAAATTTATGCAAATAAATTGCATTTGTTGCGCTTATTTATTTCATTTGATACGACACGCATGCGAAATGAAAGGCAAAAAGCTGCAAACAAACCGAAAATCACTTAAAGTCGAGCGTGCGGATTTCGCTTTTACATTCATGCGCTCAAGTGGGATAGATCTGCACATAAATGATCATATTGTGTGTGATATATCGAGCGAGATATCGCAAGCGTGTGCAACAACAACAACAACTGACAACATTTCGAATACCTTGTAAAAATGTGTGAGAAGCAGTTTCGGATTTTACTTTCATTGAGGGAAACCCACATCTATGAATAGTTTCCGACTTAAAAAAGAAAACCATAAGATATATACGATATATTTTACACATTAATTATTCTGCCAAAACAGGGTATTTCCCAGTCTCGCCCACTCGTGCTAAACACTTTTTAATGATTTTTTTATTTCTTTAATTTTCCTCTCTCCAATTTTTGCGCAATTGAACACAGCCAAACAAGAAATTGCCAATCTATTGCTTGGAATGCAGTTCGCTTGTCTCTTATTGTCTTGCGCCCCCTCTCCGCCTTGCTCTCTCTCTCACACACACACTCATTGTCGCCGTCTCGCTCTGCCTCTGTCTATAACTTATTGAGTTTATTTAGTGCTGTCGTAACCAGACAAACAGTAATCGGCAAACCCACAAAAAAAAAGCTTTCGACTTGGCCGGGCTCCAACTCCACAAGCTAATGATTCTTGGAGCCCAGACAATTCGCCCGAAATGGTCAGCACGAGCTTTACGTAAGTTGTAAGTGCGCCAATCGTTGAGAAAATCAGATGATCGAGCAGCTGCCAAAGTTCTGAGCGAACAAAAAATGAAGTTCGCTTTCACACCGAAGAAAATGAAAGGCATCTAGACGTCATTTCATTTCCGCGAAAACCAGTTGTTCCAGTTCCCTCGTTCCTTGTGCGGCTATCTCGCATTCCATTTTATGCCGGTCCGTGCAATAAGGAACCTTTTTTTTCTGCGCCGACAAATTTTTGTATTTTTGCTTGGTTTTATTGTGACGTGCGTTTAATTTTATAATTTATGCACTTATTTTTACCAAGCAGCCAAATGAAGAGTTTAGCTGATGTTCAGATAAGCACTTTTAAGTCCAAACCAGTTTCACTTTTTGCGTTCTTCTAAGGAGACGATTTATGTGCTCGTCGGAGTGTTTATGGCCAAAGTCAGATCGTAAATTATATACCCCCCACAGGCAGCAGCGACCTTGATACCATCCGCACTCATCTCGCCCTCTCTCCCAGTCCTGTTGGGCGTGGCTAGCTAACTGTAAGTGCTCATGAGCTTAGCAGGCATTGCACGTTTGTGCCAATTTTAAGTTTTGGCCAATTCTTTCTAACTGTCTGCGAATGAGTTGTGTAACGTGTTCTTAATGACGACTGACAATAGTCAACAGGCACTGAATACCAATCAGACAGACGGGCAACAGGTAACAGTCAACTGGCATTTGCTGATAGCCAAACACGGGTAGCAGGTAACAGGTATCAGGTACTCACTGATAGCCAAATGCAAACACGTAATAATATCCACGAGCTGGTAAAGGTTTAGAAAGCATTTTCAGCTATCCATCAAAAACGTAGAAGGAATAGTTATTTATAAACTGTCAAAGATAAAAAAAAACTTGAACAGTTATGTGAGACATTTATCATATTTGATATTGTCTCTAATGACAGAACGAATTCATTTTTGATATGTTTAGTATGTAATAAAGACAAGAGAAATCTAAAAATCCTACAGGCCAAGCATAGATGCCTAGAAATCTATATATATTAAGAGCTGAAAGTATCTATGCTTAGGCAGGTTACGGTAAAATTATATAAAGGTTACATATATCGTCTCAGCTTACACATACATCTCTTCACGTATTCATATATTATGATCAAATATGAATATACCACATATAAATAATCGCTTTAGCTCAAAGCTGATTACAATTTCTAAACAAATTTGTATATGAGTAAAGATAAGTTTTAGAGCAATCTCCTCAAAATTTCAGCTCTTGCAGCATAGCCAAACATTATGAAAGATCGTCATGCTGGCAAAAAAGTTCATTGATCATCATGCCTTCTCTTCCATTGTACTCCAAGCACGAATTGTATAGGTATTTCAAAATGAAATTTGGACAGTGTAGGCCGTCGATAGGTCTTATCATTCAAAGTCAACGCACAGTCACCCGATTCGGCATTGTCATTGCCAGAGGGCTTTTGTATTTGGCTACTGGTTTACTAATGTGAAGATGTCACCGAAAATTACTTCACAATCAAATATACAAAATGTATACAATAGTTGTACACATATGCATGATAAAGAGCACTAAATAATTTTAATTAGTTGTTGAGACAACAAGTGGCTGTCCGGGTTGTTAACTGGGTCAATGTCAAGAGCTGGACGGCGTCTTTTGTTTGTAATTTGTATTTACGTTTATTATGTTTGGGCGCCTTTTCGGTATGTGAGCAAACTGTTTCGGCGCAGCTGGTGGAATGAAGGGTCGCTCTGTGCTCTGACCTTCTCACGACAGCAAATTAAAATCCATTTCTGTCAAGTGCCACGTAATTTGCTGAAACATGACGGGCTGCCCCGCCCCCACATACATAAATCATCTGCATATTTCTGTGAGTAATTGCGCTTAACGTTGCTCTTTGTTTTTGTTTACTTTACAGTTGCCGCCGCGATTGCTGAGAATTGCCTTTGTGATATGTCTGCTGATTGTCTTGCTCTCAACCTCCACAGACAGTGCACAGAGTAAGTTGAAAAAAAAATATACTTAAATAAATTTGAAGATAAAAGTAAGCAAAAAAGTTTTACCAAGGGGACACCCGGGTTTGAACCGGGGACCTCTCGATCTGCAGTCGAATGCTCTAC